>JANCMA020199590.1:0-13331 GCA_024336925.2 Zoanthus solanderi | reverse complement strand
CCATACATGCGTTCAAAGAAAGCAATAACACCCGAGGAGCCAGGGGGGACAACAAACATAAAAAATGTCCAAACTGTAAAGGTGAGCATGATAAATCACGTGATCTCTGTCCTGCAAATGGTTTGAAATGTAATAAATAACTGTGGAAAAAGCAATCACTGGGCAAGGGTGTGCCGCTCAAAGGGCCAACTTGAAACACGAAACCAACACAGAGGAAATTATAGACAACGATCGCACTCTAGAACAAGAGGTCGACAAAATAGGAAACTATCACCAAACTCCAGTATTCTGAATGACCAGTTTGAGTCAATTACCTTTGAGTCCATTACAGTGAATAGCATCAAATCCACAAGAAATGAAGTTTTTGCATCCATAAATATAAAACTGCAACCTAACAGCCACCGACATACAGCCCTTTGAGCCAAATTAGACACTGGAGCCCAGGGAAATCTCCTACCCTTGAGATTATATCGTCGAATGTACCCACACAACCTCACACGAGGGAAACCCCAAGCCAGAAATCCTAGAGAAATCAGCAACAAGGCTGACAGCATATGGAGGCACCCAGTTAACTCAACTCGTAGTGTGTATAATACCTTGTGAATTTAAAGGAAAAAAATCATTGGCTCCATTTTTTGTCACTGAAGCCGAGGGGCCTGCCATTATCGGGCTGCCAACATCATTGGAGCTTAACCTTGTATCTCTGAATTGCTCGATACAAACAAACCCAGTGCCTGAAGCAAAATCCACCACACCAGCCTTGAAACTCATCAAAGACAAAGATAGTTTGACAGCATTATACCCAGAATGTTTCAATGGCATCGGAAAATTTCAAGGCCAATACCACATCACCATTGATCCTTCAGTACCACCAGTGATACATGCCCAGCGACGAGTGCCACTAAGTCTGCGTGAAAACATTAAGACTGAATTGAATGATATGGAAAGCAAGGGCATCATAACCAAAGTGAAAGAAGGCGAACCAACTGCCTGGGTCAATAGTTTAGTCTATCGACGCAAATCTAATGGACAACTGCGAATATGCTTAGATCCTAAGGACTTGAACAAAGCTATTCGACGAGAACACCATGTGATACCCACTCTTGAAGAAATTTTACCAAAGCTAACCGGAGCGAGATATTTTTCAATTGTTGATGCCAAATGTGGCTATTGGAATGTTCAATTAGATGAGCAATCGAGTTTTTTGACTACGTTCAACTCACCGTTTGGCCGGTACCGATTCTTGAGAATGCCATTTGGGTTAAAAATGTCCCAAGATGTGTTCCAAGCCAAGATCGATCAAACCTTTGAAGGCTGTGAGGGAGTCATCGGAATTGCTGATGACATTGTTATCTATGGCACAACAGAAGAAGAACATGATCGGCATCTTCATGATATGATGTCAAGGTGTAAGAGCACTGGCTTAAAGCTTAACCCCGACAAATGCAAAATCAAACAGAAGAAAATAAAATTCTATGGCATAATCTGTTGCGAAGAAGGAGTGCAGCCAGACCCCGATAAAGTCTCAGCTCTTCATAATATGGCACCTCCATCTTCCACACACGAGCTCCAAACCTTTTTAGGTTTAGCAACATACATGGGTCCATTCATTCCCAGCCTCAGTTCACTGACAGCGCCACTTCGAGAACTTGTGAAAAAAGGCAACACATTTGAGTGGACACCATCACATCAAAAAGCCTTCGAGACAATAAAGACCAAAATCAGTGAAAAAACCACCCTTGCTTATTATGATCCAGCCAAGAAAGTTGTGCTCCAAGTTGATGCATCTATGAAAGGTCTAGGTGCAACGCTTATTCAAGAAGGCAAACCCATTGCTTTTGCAAGCAAAGCACTGACTGACACTGAATCACGCTATGCCAACATTGAACGTGAGCTTTTGGCTGTCGTGTATGGGTGTGAACGCTTTCACACATACCTATATGGTCAACATTTTGTTGCCGAAACTGACCATAAGCCATTAGAATCAATCCAGCTGAAGCATCTAACTTCGGCACCACCTCGGTTGCAGCGAATGCTACTGCGTCTTCAGCCATATGATATTACAATCAAATACTGCCCAGGGTCACAAATGCAGATTGCAGATGCATTGTCAAGGCTCTCGCCAGAAGAGACAGAACCAATCCCAGATCTAAATGTTCAGGTCCACGAAGTTTGTCCTCAATTCTCAAATGAATATCTGAAAACCATCCGATCGGAAACAGCCAAAGACCCTGAGCTTGTGGCCTTAAAGGAAGTTGTATACACAGGCTGGCCAATGACTATTAAGGAATTGCCATCATTATTACGACCCTACTGGACATTTCGAGAAGAAATAGCAATTGAGGACAGCTTGCTTTTCAAAGGTCAAAGAATCATTGTACCACAATCACTACAGAGTGAAATTCTCAATAGGCTGCACACCGGTCATCAAGGAATGGAAAAGACCAAGCTTCGAGCAAGAACGTCTGTTTTCTGGAGAAACATAAGCAGAGACATTGATGACATGACCCGCTCTTGCACAGTGTGCCAAGAATTTCATCCCAAACAGTCCAAAGAGACACTTATTCCGACAGAAGTGCCACCAAGGGCCTGGCATACAGTAGGAACAGACATCTTCCTCTTTGATGATGATGAATATTTAATCATTGCCGACTACTACTCCAAATATCCTTTTGTGCGGAAGTTACCTCGAGGCCAAAGCAACAGCAAAACAGTTGTGAACTTAACCAAACAAATCTTTAGTGAACAAGGAGTTCCACAAGTTGTGAGATCTGACAACGGTCCACATTTCCAAGGTCAGTATCCTGTGTTTGCTAAAGACTACGGGTTTCGGCATATAACTAGCTCACCGCACTACCCTCGCAGTAATGGATTTGTGGAGAGTCAGATTAAAACTGTTAAACAAACGCTGAAGAAAGCAAAGAAATCCCATAAAGATCCAAATATGGCTTTACTCTGCCTACGAGCTACACCTGTTGACAACAAACTTGCATCACCAGCAGAACTCCTTCTAGGCCGCCAAGTACAAGACAATTTACCAAGGAAAATCTCCTGCAGTGCGGAGAGTGAAGATGTTATTCTAAGACTTAAGGAGAAACAAGTGAAACAAAAAGCCTACCATGATCAGCACACCACCGACTTACCCATTCTTAGACCGGGGCAAAAGGTAACAATAGAAAACCCTAGAACACACTTGTGGGAGCCTGCAGAGATTCAAGAGAAAATAAACAACATTCCTCGATCCTATGTAGTGACAACACCAACTGGGGCAGAGCTACGGCGAAATCGGTCTCAAATCCGTGAAAGACACCCCAAGAAAGTACAGTTCGATCTCGACCAAAACACAGAAATCCCCCGAATCGAAAATCTACAAGCCAAAGAACAGCCTCAACCCACACAAGAAAAGGGAGAAACTAAAGGACTTGCTGGACTATATGTAACCCGATATGGCAGGTCAATAAAAACACCAAAGAGGATGGACAGTTGAACATTAAGACAATAATATTGATATGTTCTGTTTTGTTACTTGTTGTTCTACACTATTATACTGTATGTATTCAAGGTGTTATTTAGCTGTATAACCAGGACATGTTGCATATGACACTGATACTTAAACACCATACTTAGTTTTGAGTTATTATTTTTTTTAGAGAGAAAAAGGGATGTTGTGATATCAAGTTAGTTCCGCTTGTTTCGTTCTAGCATGCCTTCTGGGCATGGTTTTTGTTTTTTTCCATGTGTTCAGTCAAAATGGCAGAATAAAATCATTTGTTTTATTCGAGCACAGTTATCGTTCTTTGTGACTAGTTAGAGCACAACACCAGCGTCTGCTGGGAGCTAACCTGCGATGGATTAGTGTCCCATCCAGGGGGAGTCAAAGACTCTGATCCACTTAACACTACAGAAACCGGAGATAAGCGCTGGCTCCATGGGCCACTAGGCTCGTAAAGGATTTATCTTACCTCTTAACATCAATATTACAGTCAAGATAAAGAAAAAAAATCTTAGACTCTGGGATAAATTTTTAACATCAGCAGGGCTCGAAATAGCGGCCTGCCACTTGCCGGATGACGGGCCAATCTTAGGACTTGGCATGCCAAAAAAATGTATGTACTGCCAGAAGCAAAAGAAAATGGCAGGCCAAAAATATCTACTGTTTTTGTGCAATGTAGAAGTATTCATAGGAATGACTGTCTTATGTGTACATTTTTAAGAGTATGTCACGGAAGATGAAGAAGAAACTCTACCATTGAAAATCAACGTAATTGAAAAAGGTGTTGAACATTTGCTGTAGACATTTTGAATTCGGTGTGGATATTTTGATAATTGTATGTTTTGAAAAGTTGAAATTATAACACTGTTAAACTTGCTTCCTTTTTGTTGCTTGACAGGTCAAAAAAAATTTTGGCAGGTCAAAATTTGCTATAACCTGCCAAAAAAAAAAATATGTGGCAAGCTAAATAATTTTTCTATTTCGAGCCCTGTATATGCCAGAGAACAAGTTTGGGTTCTTGCGAGTAGTTTGTGTTAACTGCTATAAAAAGTGAAAAGGTGGGAAATTTTTAATGGTCCAACCAATCAAAAAAAAAATCCCTTCAAAAATCCAAAAATCTTTCACTCGCCTTTGAAACTCTACTTTCTCTATCAGCAGAAAAAGAAGATACTTTCTTTATCCACCGACGCTACAGTGATTCCTTTGCATTTCAAAATGAGCTAAAATTTGAAATTTTTTCCATTTAAGCATTTCATCTCGAGATACTTGGATTTATCATCTCGAGTACTCATTAATGATTCAAATTTACCAATTAGGTAACCAATTATTTGAACCACCAGAGACAGCTGCAGCCAGGCACTTGACAGTTTTTAAAAATCACACCCCCAGGGTCAGGCCAGTTTTTGAGTTTCATTGTGTGCCTGCCACTGTTCAGTTTTAAGATTAATGTCATTCAAATAATCTTGTAAATAATCTGTTTATAGTTATGGTTCACTAAGTAATCCTGGAACTAGTAGAGTATATTGTAGTTCAGGTTCAATATGATTTTGAACTGGTTCAGTTTATTTTGATCCATTGCAATATTTCTTGCACTGGTGCAAGTTGTCTTGAACTGGTACAAACCAGTTTGTTTTTCTCATATCTGTCTCAGACCAATAACTAATGATAACTAGAAAAATTGGTATGCTAACAACGGTTGCTTGCGTGGTCAAGTGGAGATGTAGTAGGACTACAAATCCAAACAAACCAAAAGTCAGTAGTTCAAATCCTGGTGTGTTCCAAATCAAAAAAGAAAAGAAAAAAAAAGTGTTTAAGTATAAGATGGTAAGAACAAGAAGTAAATAAAAGGAGAAAAAAAAGGGAAGAAAAAAAGGAGAGGTTAGTAGAAAGTAGTGGTGGGTTGGTGAGTGAGAAGTGAGAAAGTGAAAGTTATGCAGAATATTCTGTTCTTTTAATACCCCCCTAAAAAACCAAGCCCCTGTTTTATTTATGACTCCCAAAATAAAATTCCTTAGTTTTAGAATGTCAGATTGTACCAGTTTAAGACAATTTGTGCCAGTGCAAGACAAATTGTACTGGTGTAAGAAAGATTGGAGCAGTTCAAAATCATATTAAATCTGAACTACAACAAGTATTATACAGAAAAGAGTAAATTTTATAGAAGACAATACATAGAATAGGCAAGTATAAAACAATTTTCTGCAGAAAGCAATGTTTTTCTCAATACAAGTTTTGAAATTGAATACTAATTTCAAAACAAAAGTAAAAAGGTCATTTGTATTAATTCATTTTATTTTTTTGGTTGATAGAATTAATATTCAGCCTCACAGATTACAAAATTTACTCTTTTCTATATTATTATCAAATATCTCTGATCTTTTAGTTCCAGGCTTACATTATTTGAATGGCATTGCTCTTAAAACTGATTGGTCATGGACACACTATCCTCATTTCGTTCCATAATTTCAATGCACAGTACCAAGTGACTTGAGCATGTGTAAGCAGCATTATATTTTAGATTGCAAAAATAGCCAATTACCAACCAAATTTCCGGGAAAATGCATGATTACTTTTATAAAAACAAATCTTTTTACTCTGTGCTAATTGAACTGACCGTAGCACAAGCTAAATAAACAAAACAATGGCTTTAGCTTCCATTTGGTCTGTAGAAAGGCAAGTCCACGGTACCCTTTAAAGTATCCTCCGCCCAAATATTCAGAACCAAGCAGTAGCCGCATGTACTTTATGATTGCCTATTTTTATAGCAGTTAACTACTAACCACTTGCAAGAACCCAAACTTGCTGTCTGGCTTAAAAACCAACATCAAACAACTTCTTAGGCTTCAAGGTATGTATATTTCCAGTTTATTTTACAATTTTTTATGATCAAGAACAAAATGTGAATTTTCCATACAAAGTTTTATAAAATTTTCAAAATGTCGATACTAACTCTTATACCAACCACATTGAGCATGGGCTGCCTGTGGTGATTAATTGTATATCTCTTCCTTAATAAAATTGATTATTACAAGATAAACTTTAATGAAAAATATTTTTTGAAGAGTCTTAGTGTTGAACGAACTTTAAGTTGTTACATTAATGTTGCACGATTTTTAGCAGCTTATCTTGTTACAAGACTTATCAAGAATGCATTCCCGAACTCATTGAAAGAATTGTTTGCAACAATGAAGAAAAGTTCCAAAAAGTCTCTTTTTCTTTGCTAACTAGAGCTTCGTCATTGTCTCATATTGCTTTTTGCTTCTGTCAGATGTCAACAATCCCTGCTGGGTCAGCCACAAGAAACATGTTTTCATATTCAGTGAGGCAGGAAAACCAATCTACTCAAGGTTTGTAACCTGGTTGCTAGCAATGAGTTTTTACTTATAAATAGCATTTGGTAATTGGACTGAGTGGAGTGCAATTTGATCGGAAATGATATGCATATTTTCAAAAAGACCATTCAGGAAAGGACTTTGGAAATTTCTGTTTAGAGTACTCGGAGTTGAGGATGCTTATGTTGATGTTTACTCATTGATAATGAAACTGGATTATTTTTACTGTCGTATCCTGTAATTTTGTTCTAGATATTTTTCATTTATTTCACTTATTCAAGTAATATTACAATAATCATTATGTAACTTTTCTCTAGTCTGTCCATTGTGTAATCCTAATATGTATTGTTATATAGTTTCAATGTTATCTTAATATTGTTGCTAGTAAGTTTATTGTCATGTATGCTAATACACTACACACCTTGATTAGCATTGCTACAGTATATGCGTGTAGTGTTGATTGTAAAATGTAACTGTTATATTTTTTGAAAATAAACTTGAACTTGAAACTTGAACAGCCCCTTGAGTTTTCAAAATCAGTTTGTTCTGTTACCACTGATTATTCCATTTTGTCATCAGAATTGAGCACATAGACTCGTCTCCATTTCATTTTGGGATCAGGACCCTGTTGTCACTGTAAATGGTCCCCAGAGCTGCAGTAGAAGTTGAGGGTGCAGCCAGTGGAATTCTGAGAGTTGGTAGATTCGAAAAACAAGGAACTTGAAATGGTTGTCATGCTGTTTGATTGTATCCAAACCTAAATGGATTTTTTATCGGCAAATTTTAGGGAAAAGGTGGAAATCCTTGTGTGAATCAAGTGTCACTAGTGCCTGTACCTAGATAAATTGAAATTGTGGCGAAGCTCTGAAATGTTTTTCGGAATAAAGTGCTGTCAACATTTGATGAGCTTGAGCATGAGTCAACTAGGTGTGGATTACATGCAGTTAGATATTGTCATTGCTCCACTATGCTGGTGTTTGACTTAGGGTTTCTCTATCCGTTTATCATGTGCAACAGATTCTTCCACTGGTTTTCATCTAGTTCATCGTACTCCTTGAGGGATTCTACGCTGGCATGACTGGTGACTTCCTTTATCACATCTCGTGGTTGACTGCATTGCTTGAGCTTTTGCACCAGAGTCTTTCTCGTGCTGTGTTTTGTTATTTTTTTGGATCAGTCTTAAAGCATGAAAACACTGACTTCATTAAAAGTCCAATGGAGTTTTCTCCCATATAACTTTTACAGTACTAAATATTTTGCTTTTGTATACACTTTATTTTACTGAAGTATAATGGGCCAGTGCTTTTAATCCCATCTGGTCGCTTGGACAACCAGAACTTGAAAAGGTTTTAAACAGGATCTTTCTCTCCAACATCCGTGCTCCACATGATTTGAGGTTGAGTTGTTCTTATTATCCGAAGACCACCATGATGAGTTTTTGTTTGGTTTTCCAAAAACTTCACACTTTCATTTCCGTCTTCATGACACTTGATGACAAAATCAAGGATTTCAATCGTATGCACCATGGTGCTATTGGCGACCACAAAGGCTGAGTTGCTCAGTTAAATTCTTAAAGTTTCTGTTTGTAAAGACCCCATCCATTACGGTCTTCTAACTGGCATTTGTCCAGAGGGCTGACTCTTCCTTACAGGTTATTGCCTGTGATTATTGAGACGTTTCCCCTTCCCTTCTTTTCGCAGCAAAATTACCTTCGCATTGAGGTTTTGTTGAGAGTGAAGAAATTTGTGTGACTGGATTATGGTCAATGGATATTTTTCTCTTTTAGATGTCGCTCAATGACACTTTGCATGAAGAGACTGCATGCTGAAAATTAGTTTTGCTTGGATTTGATGAGATATACAAAACAATCCTAGTAAATGCATAATTTGGATTTTGGTTCATGATTTGTTAAGCTATTAGCAAATTTCATGGTTTTGTTTCAGAAAATATCTTATATTAAAAGTTTTATCAGAAAAAGGGCTCAAAACGACTGGTTGGTACTGCACACTCTCTACTGTAAATTTTAGTTTTTTTAAAGGCGGCCATCTTGTTTGGTAGCCTCCTGCCCATTGTTGTAGCAGCTTCATATTTCATCCTAAAATATCTTGCAAAATGTTAAACTTTTTAACCTTTTAAACATAAACTCTCAAAAACACATCAAGTAGAGCGCTTTTGTTGATTCAGAGTTAAGTTTACCTGAAAACTATGGCAGCAAAAAAAATTAAGAAATTGCACATTAGATGCAAAGTTTTTTTGCGTATGATCTCATCAAATCCGAGCGAAAACTATTTTCAGCATGCAAGTGTTTCAAGCTAGGTAATATCAACAAGTACAGCATTGTCTTTAAAGAGATTATTGGTCACCTGCAGAAGTAAAGTCAAATAATGTTAGAAATGTTCCTGAATCATGTGACCAAAATGTTGATAGGTAGTCAAGATCCTGATAATCCAAAGGAGTTTTTTTGTGTCTGTGTGTTCAGCCAATTATGGCGAAATATGGTCCTTTCTAATACCTATAAATGATCTATAATATATGTGTGTATGACTCTTCACAGTATCTTGTATAAAATGTTTGATTTGGAAATTTAAATTAGAACAGTTGAAAATCTTTGTTAGTAATGTATATTATAGTGTCATTGTTTGATAATTGTTACTTTTAAAACTGATTCATTTGATAAGCTTGTGACATTTGCTCTGACTTTTGGTTTCTATAGGCTTCATAGTGAGAACACTGAGTTAGATCTTCAGGACTGTAGAAATGACAGTTTTATCCATTTTATACCTACATGTAGTTGCACTGTATTCTTATTATTTTGATGTGCTCATGAAATATTAACAATAACAATAATATTAATAACATTAACAAAAAAAAAATCTTTTTTTGATTAAAAACAAATCAAGTGTTGTGCAAGGATATACTGTAAACTAAAAATTAGAAACTAATACCAAGAAAAACACTAATTTGTATATATGCACCTAACATGGCTGTCACCGTTCGCAACTCCCTTGTCCTTTTTAAAATTTTTATAGTTCTTAATGCGATTTTCTTAGCTGGAAGCTACAGCTATCTGCTTGCTACATGCAACTGTTTTATTGAAAATCAGTCATGCCGTAATGTAAGAGTCAACGGAAGAAAATTACAATGTTTGCCCGTTTTGACTCACCCGATCTGTTTCTGGCAAAAACATGGCGAGATTTGTCTATTTCTTCCATTCTCTGACCAAGATAATACAATCGCTGTGGATATTGAGATTCAACCTGGTCCATGTAGTCAATTTCCTAACTGTCTACGAGAAAGTGAACTGATTCATGTAGCCAATGGATTGATTTCAAATTTAAATTTTCCCAATAACTACACCAATTATAATTATTCTAGACAACAATTATTTGAGCTTCTGTCACAGACTCCAGTGCAAAGAAATATGTTTTTATCTTTAAACAACCTTGGTATTCTTAGGTTGCTGGCCTTAAAGATCTCTAGAGCTATGCTATCGGATGGCTTAGTGCAAGGTTCAACCATAGTGGACAGGTCTAAAGTGAGGGACCAGACTAAAATAGACACTCAGGCCCTCCAGGTTGGGGGTTGGGCGTAGGGCCGACAATCCTACCCTGTAAAATTACCAGTGTTACAGAAACCTACACCAGAAACCAAAATTGCAGCAGGAGAAACAATGCAATACAAGGAATTGAATTAATGACGGGTGTTGGCCAACATCACGAGGGCTGAATTTCTGTCGCCAGACAAAGAATGCAAAGGACAAGCAGCAGTGGCGGGGTCTGGTTGTGGCCTTATGTACTCAAGGGCACGAAGAGGATTGAGTGAATGAGTGGTATTCTTAGGACTCGACGTGTGTGTGCTGGGATAGCGACAAAACGAAAATTGAACCATATTCTAGCAATTTTTGGTAGAGGAAGACCAAGAATAATTCAAGTTAATCCCACTGATCATAAATTACCATATTATCACAACAAATACAAACGCATTATTTCTACTTTTGGCTCAAATGCTAAGAATCTTGTCGTCTTGTCGTTGTTCCCTAAACGTTCATTAATGCAGCAAATCATTGTAGCAGTGTTAGGAACAGTCAGCTCGACGTACCAAAGCTTATGTTTTCAAATACTTGTAGCTGACAAAATATAAGAACAAAGTAAGGGCAGTTATTGCTTTGGAGGCCGACTTGATTAACAATGACATTGATGAGTGTGGCATTTCAGAAACGCATTTGAAGCTGGACATACCTGATGCAATATTCCAAACTATACCATCTTCAGAAGAGACAGGAACTGGTCTTGTAGAGAACTTGGAACAAAAGGAGCGGCAGCTGTGTACATCAGAAAAAATCTGTCAGTTATTGATGTATGGTACTCTGATTTCTTTGAACTGATCTTTCTATTTGTGCAATTACCAATGGCACATCGTATGCGAATATGCAGTTTATATCACCTGCCAAAATTCAGATATCAGGAATACGAGCCAATGAACTGTCTTGAGAACTTAATAGATGATGCATTAGACAAAAGCCCTAATACGCTCATTGTTTGTGGAGGTGATTTAAATCAACTTGACCTAAAACAGCTTCAACACCTCACTGACCTAAGTGTTCTGGTCAACTTCTCAACTAGAAGTGATACATTCCTAGATAATTGTTTGAAAAATTGGCCTGACTTTTCGGAAAATTCTGTCCAATCAGTATGCCCATTAAAACGGACCATACAGGCTTCATTATTCTTGCTGGAAAGAAACTTAAACCGATTTGACAAAAAATGTAATTCACTGCAGAGAACAAAGAAAATCGGATTTCTATCCTTTAAAACTATTAACTGTATAACTGACTTGCGATACTGAGGGATCCATTCCACTTTGAATAAAGGCATTCACAATATCAGTAACAATGTCACTACAAGTGTTCCCACCAGCTTTAAGCATTTCCACGACCACACCTATTGGTCCTGGTGCCTTATCGTTCATCATCTTATTGACCTTCTCAGTTACCATTTCCTTCTCTATCCTGATGGCTGGATCTTGCACTGGGTTGATTTCTGGTAGGCTGTAGGCTTGTCCCAGTCAAACTGTTCATTCAATATTCTCTGGTAGTGAGATTTCCAGGCCTTTTTCTTGCCATCATCTGTTAAAGCTAATGAGCTAATGGATCTGAAGAGACCAGGCAGATTTTTTACAACGATTATCACTAGACTCTGGAACCTGTCTTTGTCAATGCAC
This sequence comes from Zoanthus solanderi, assembly GCA_024336925.2. Classification (NCBI taxonomy): domain Eukaryota; kingdom Metazoa; phylum Cnidaria; class Anthozoa; order Zoantharia; family Zoanthidae; genus Zoanthus; species Zoanthus solanderi. The sequence continues at coordinate 1,286 of JANCMA020199590.1, read as the reverse complement.
ACATGGCCAAAATGATGGAAAAGGGAAAACATCAATCCCCTACCAAAAGTTGACATTCCCATTGAAGAAAATGGTGATTATTGGGGATGAATGTTACACCTTTAATAGCTGGGCATTTGAGAGAGCAGTAAACAGTACCCTTGCTAGGTTCATCGTTGAAGACAAGTTAAGTAGCATGCAGTTAACATACAGGGATGGAGGTAATTGCACTGATGCTCTGATAACGATTTAATACAAGCTATACAAGCACCTTGATAACCCTGAATGCAAAGCTGCCAGGCTCTTTATTATGGATATTAGTAAAGCCTCTGACTCAGTTAACCACCAGCTGCTTGCAAATAAGCTAAAAAGTGTATCATTTAATCGTATGTTCATCATCAACTGGTGACTAAGTATTCAACAAGATCGAAAACAGAGAGTTGCCCATGGAAGTGTTACATGTAATTAGAACACTTTGAACAAGGGTAAGATGTTAGGCAGTGTCAGCAATCCGCATCTGTTCAATGTTTTCGTTAATGACCTTGACGTTAAAATATTAGAGGAACCGGCTAACAACAATTATGCTGACGACTTTACCGTACACAAAAGCACCTGTATTTAAAAGCCATGATTATGTACCCAACTTAATTGAGTAATTTGAATTTTGGACAGAGAGAACTCTATGAATTGCAGCTTAAATAAGTGCAAAGAGCTAGTTATTCGAAAGAAAGGGTATACCTTTTCTTTCGAATAACTAGCTCTCTAAATAACTAACTCTCTATATCAGGTAGACCAGTTTAACACCATACCCAAATTACCATTGTTGAACTAACATTTCAACCAGACTGTAGATTGAATGTACACTTAATACAGAAACTAATGAAAGCTATTGAACCCCACCCCCCCCCACCCACACACACACACACATCAATCAACCACATTTTTTTCACCAAGAGGTTTTGTTCGTACTCACCAAGATTTGAACTTCTGTACTCTGTATCTCTGTATTTCAAGTCAACTATCACTACCACTAGGCCACACAAGCCATTGATGCAAATTGGCTCATATTTTAAAAAATAACCCCTAAAATAAATTTAACCTGTAAGACATATATAGACCAAAATTTATGACCAAAAAGGTTGCGTTGTTGGCGTGAAGGAAAAGAGTGCAGAATACCATAACCAGTAGAGCGGGTAACAAATAAAAGTAAACAAAGTTATTGCTGTTGCTACTCTGAGTTTCACGCATTTAGGTAATGATCAGACCAAAAAAAAAAATATATATATATATATTCTTTTGGGCAAACA
>JANCMA020199483.1:0-13332 GCA_024336925.2 Zoanthus solanderi | reverse complement strand
GCCGTGAAAATTTCCATTTTGTCGGTTTCTGGTTTTCTGCATGAATTTTAATTACGACTCGTTTCTAAAATTGTTTAAACTAAAAACCTAATGTAATCTAAAATTTAATGATATGTCTGTTTCATTTCGTTTAAAAATATCATTCCAACTGTTAAAAAAGGCAGGAAACTTTTCTCGTTTTTTCATACGCACCTCAGCAAAAGAAAATGAAACACAAGGCGCTTTTACAAATATGATTGACACTTTAGAAACGTAACGAAAGCACAGTTCGCTGAACATTTGTTGATAGTTGACTCAAACGGTTTTACTGCGCTATAACGTGTACAAAAAGAAAGTGCTACACAGCCCTCAGTTTTTGCACTATGCTTTGCTTACCGTGCCATTGGTATAGCACTTCTGATATGGAGTTTTAATAACTATTCTTGTTTGTGCAAATCTCAAGATTTTGTTAGTCTTGTCTTTGTTCACTTTTTGGAAGACATTTATCCAAACGAAAGCGAAATGAGTTTTTAATTCATTTTATTTTATTAAACTAAAATTAAAGTGAAGAACAGTATTATACGACAAACGCTTCTATGAATCCCAAAGCATCAACTAATTGTAAATAAAACAACCCCCATGATGAAAAGCGAAGCTCAAATGAATATGTAAACATATAAATATAGAAAACTATCCTCAAGGAACACGGCGATTTCTTATGCGCCTTGCCAGAATATTTTGGTATGCGCAATGGCAGGAAACTTTGGTATGCGCTTGCGCCGGTCAATTTGGTATGCGCAGGCGCAGGCCAAATTTGTATGTGCACGCGCAGGTCAACTTGGTATGCGCAAGCGCACGTCATATTTGTGTGCGCAAGCGCAGGCAACTTCGGTAAGCGCAGGCGCATGGCAATTTGGTATGCGCAAGCGCATGTCAATTTGGTATGCGCAAGCACAGGTCATATTTGTATGCGCAAGCGCAGGCAATTTTGGTATACGCAGGCGCATAAAAATTTGATATGCGCAGGCGCAGGTCATTTTTTCATGCGCAGGCGCAGCTCAGATTTGCATGCGCACGCGCAGTTTTTTTTTATTTTTTCTATGCGCAGGGCATTTGTTTCGTACCCTCTTACTCAAGTTTCATTTCAAACACATTTGAATTTTTTTTCCAGTAACTTATTTCTATTTTTCAAGTAACTTACACTTATCTTTTTTTTTATCTAAAACTTGTTTTGTTACACTGAACCGCACTCATAAATTTTGAAATGTGTCTCACATCAGTTAAGTAATTTTGGGCAGCAGATAGCGAGAAGGTAAAACTCTTTAACCTGTAAAACTTCATCCCATTCGTAAGACTTCACAAATCCTCCGACGTCAATAAACGATTGATATAAAATTCAGCCACATTTTTTTCAAATATGTTTTCAATTTTCGATAGCAAATAAATTGTTGCAAGAGTGTTTTTATATTGTTACATTGCAATTACTTTCATAAAGAAATAAAATCGTTTAGCTTTCTCTTTGTTTTTTTTTCGATTCCGTCACATTAACAAGTTAGTATTGAAAGCATAAAAAAAGTCTGTTATCCTTGAGTCTTGATCCATTTCCAATTGCATTCTTCAGAGTTTATTTTTCTTTAATCATCGTTTCACCACAGCATGCCAATTTTACATAGCTTGTTTGATAACCTATGTTAAAAAACAATTCAACAGTTTAGTTTAATGAAACCAAGATACAATGACTAGACATACACGCTAAAATGATCTCACTTTCAATCAACAAAATAAAACAAAATGACTGTTTGAGCAAGCAGTAATACTTTTCATAAGTAACATTGAAAAGAAGGGTTTCAATAATAAGAGAACAGCTAAAAATTTCTCGTTTCGTTTCTGAATAGTCTGTGATTTTAAAAAACTCTTTGGAACCAGTATGAAAACTTTCCAAACAAAAGCCTTTTAGTAACCACAAAATCGATAATTTTTCCGCCTGCTCAAGATTATGAATGCGTTCTCCTGACGTCGAACGCAATTACATATTCAAAATACAAACAATTCCGAGAGCACCTACGCATTTTTGTTTTTTTGTTATAACAACTCGTGAAAAATATTTTCAAAACTCGAAGATAGATTCGCATAGGTTAAGCTGTGCTCGTTTCTAGATAAAACTATCAGGTAGTTGCGCTGTATGTCAAAGCAATAAATAGTTCTTCTGTGCAAAAACATTCGTTCATTTAAAGAACTGAATCCTAAAATTGACTTTTCATCGTTTGAATATTTAGTCATAGTAGAAGAACTATACGAAGTTTGTTTATGCTGTTAGCCGAGCATTTTAGAAAAATTTGATGTCTTGTAACGAATCGACACAATTTGATCGGCGATTCAACATGTAATGTCAGCGGTTGTTTATGACGTAGGTTACGATACTAGAATGATTAAAACGAGGAAAACAATGGTTACTGTGCGGCTTTTGGCTGCTGTAAAAGAAAAAAAAAACGTCGCAAGACATAGATCGGCCAAAAAATATCAAGATTTCGAAGCACACTGCCATATTTAAGCTCTGGCTATCGTAACCTACGTCATACCATACCACTGACAATCTCATTAGCGACCACGTTATCAAACTTTTTCTAGACTTTTCTTAGTTTCTATATTTAATTTCTCAATTTAAGTTCACTTTATTTAAAAAAAAACTTCACAGAGTTAATCTACTATACCCATAGATTCAAATAAAAATAGGTTTGAATGCTAGTTTTAGCATTCAGTTCTCCGTTAAGCTTCGGTACCTAATATCCGCTTTTTAAGGGATAGTAGAATATTAGTAGGGCGTTTTCTGTCGTAAAATGTTCAAGGCAGTCGGGTTTCTTCTAAAAATTTCACTATCTTGGTACAATACCGCAGTCTAAAGGTGACCAATTAAAACGGTGAGATTGAACCGAAAACAATGTTTTACCTCATTTCTGTTTCTTTTTTTCAGTAGCTTTGGACTCAAAACAATGCCTTTACTGTTCCTTTTAGCTTTTGGCTACTCATTTTTGTTTTTACTTACTGAATTTGGCAAAGAAGTCATCGCGACTATTTCCAGACACCCTTAAGATATCCCATTTCCAAAAGTAGTTGAAGTCTTTTTAACCCAAATAGGCAAAAAGGAAAACTGGTTAGTTGCATTTTAATGGCATCTTTGTAACAGAAGTAAAACATACATTGTAAAGTTTATCTTGAAACAGAATTTTGCATAAAAGACTTTTAAGATGTAACAATACTACAACGCAAAATTAAAACAACTTAATCGTGACATGGTGTGAAACGAGATCTCTTGGCCTTTAATAACCAATAAAAATATGTTGCAAAGAAATTGCTTTTTGCTGATCAATGATTGTAACAGATATTAGACTTGACGAGATATATTTTTGACAGTCAACAAAACCCCGTTATGAAAAACATTTTGTTTTTGTTCCCTTAGTGTAAAGGATTTTCATAAATTTCAATATCCTTTCTTTAACTACTTTTTTATTTGGAAAATAAACTTTTAGAAAGATATTTCTAAAACGGTCCCTTGATAAATATATCTCTCGGTTGATCCCTCAAACTATATTAACGCCGACAATAATTAAATAAAGTTAATAAAAATTGCCTGACTCTGTAGCAGTATACGATTTGATCGTAACCGCATCAAACAATTCTCCAAGAAATGCACAATATTCAAACTGCAGAATTTTGCCTGTAACCAGGCAGTAACAATCTGTCAATTCTTGTAAACCGAGTTGAAGATCTATTTCTTCGAAATTTCAAGGTTAAATCAGTTTCTAACATTTTAGGTAATCCATCATTCCAATTGCTGAATTTTCAAAACCAAACGAGTTTTGGATTCCACTTGAGGTTTTCAACTTTAATGCGTTCACATTTCCTCATTGAATTGCAGATTTCAAAACTCTGGATCCCAAACCTGGTCAAATCCCAGATTCTACACTTCAGATTATTAACTTGACTGGATAACAGTTTCCAAACTATGAATCCTCAGCTTGATCGAGTAAAAAATTCCATAATCTGGATTCTCTCCTAACTATTCTAGATTCTATTTTACGTTCTCATTCTGATTGGGCACTCTGGATTTTCAACTTGTTTGCATTCCTAATTTCACACGCTGGATCTAAAAGTTTGTGAATACTTAAGTCCACACTCCGGAATATCTACTTAACTGGCCTACAGATTCTCTACCAAGCCATTCTCGTGACTCCACAGTCACGATCCTTCAATTTATTAAATTCAGTCAAGATTCTGAATTATAACTTCTAGATTAAACATTCAGGATCTCCATCAAACTAGCTTCGATGCAGATTGACTTGATAAGATTTTTTGCTGGATTCCAGAATCTGGAATGATACTGACTCGGAGGGATTGCTGATTTCACAATATTTAATACGTTACTTGGCTTGGATCCTTATTCAACAAACTCACTTCACACTTGCTCTCATAGCTGCTTGTTGCCTTGATTTTGTTTGAAAAACTATATTGATATTTGTACTTCTTTATTTGTTCTTCTTTTTCTTTTTTCTTTACTTCTTTACTTGGGGATATGGAACCTATATAGATAGATGATTTGTCTGGCTCAATAAACAATTTGAATTTTCTTTCGTTCTAGTAGTTCTGCTTTGCCTCCGAACATGAGTTTAAGTTCAGTTGAACGCCATGCTATCCGCCGTCCACAGGCTGCCTGGATAAAGAAGAGAAGTCCAGAGAACTCACGAAACAACCACGCAGCTAGTACCTTCCATAATGGTGGAAATTGACCATTACTCTAGAATCAACAAGGAGAAACAACTAAACCAGGTAAAAGAACTCAATTACACAAAACACACACGAAAGATACTATCTACTTAACTAAGTTTAAAAACTTTAGGACTATAGGCTGCGAGTATCACGTTATTGCAGATCCTACAGCTTCAATTCGTCATGTTCTAAACGAGGAGGGAACTGGGTTCGAAGGAGAGGGGGAGGAAATGGAAGGGGAAAAAGGATTTCTTTCCAATCACACTTACTTATCTTGACATTATTGTATCTTGGCAAAACAAAACAGGTTCTATGACAAAGTTACAAACAAAGATCCACCAAAGATATCTAGTAAAAATTAGTAACGTAACATAAAACTTACCCCTTGCACAACTCTTAGAAGAACATAATCGAGGAAAAACCAAATACATAGATGCTTTATAAAGAACAAAACCACATTCACATCCCACAATAACCACGCAGCCCAGCAGCCGAAGATTCCTGTCACTAGCTGTTCTGTTAGAGGCTCGAGGAATGAAGGAAAAGGTTCCATCGTCAGACGCAGCCGCGTCCATCTATGCAGGAACATAATACTCAGGATCAGTTCCCGTGATAATTAGGGGCTTTAAGATACGAGGACGGCAACGGCGACGGCAAAGAACAATAGCCTTAATTAATGAATACAAAAATTGCACGTTGGAATGTAGCGTGCTGACCGCCTGCTTAGCGTCGTCTTCATTGATACGCCTCGGAAAGCTCATTTTTAGGGTTCTGTGGTCAACGTGAACGTCAAACAACAAAATTTGACAATCTTTGTTTGCCTTCGAGGTTGAACCATTTACCTTTTTCTGTTCGAGAATCTCGTGCAAGGTCGAAAGGGAAAATTTATCGATGATTTAAAACAGAAAAAATAAACGAGAAATAATATTTTTCACAACTGCCGTTGTCTTTGCTCCCGTCTTCGTTTCTTAAAGTTCCAATTATATGTAAACGTGTAACACCTCGATGCTCTTACCTCCGTGCCTTCATAATTCTTGATTTCCGACAGAAAGCTTAAGCAACAAAAACGTATAAACTGAAGAGGTGAAGTACTTCGAGCGTTTGCTTTTATGAGCTATAAAGCTAACGAAAGTTATATCCCTACACAGAACACATTAAAAATTATTTTTGTCTTGATGAAAAAACAAATTCTAGTTTTTAGTTTTTATGTACGCTGTTTAAACCAATAATAATTGCTTAAGAATACGAACAAAAGTGTTGTATTAAGATCAGGAAGCCATAAAAAGTGCGAGAGATAACGGACAAATTTTAGCATGTTTGTATCCCTCCATTTATGACACGGAAAGCAGGCAGATATTTTCATTCTTCACTTCATAAGCATAAGTGTTTATGTGTCTAAGTTAGCTCGAAAAACGAACTCAGAAAACTTGTTTGGAATTTTTTGAAACAACGATATCTTCCTATGTAAACAACGATATCTTCCAATGTAAACAGCGATATCGTCCTATGCAAACAACGAAGTCAGAAAAACCTCGCCTATAGAGTGAAATGGAAACCTTATAATATTGGTTTTTTCTCTACCTAAGGTCACGTGCTAACTTGAATAGGAATGTTAATTGCAATGACAACAAAGATTCTTCTAGAGAGTAAATTGGACACTTTGATTTGGGTTACCTCAACATTCTTTGTTGGAATCTACCTAGAGAATAATTGCTCGGATTCTGCATTGCTGGTTCCGAACTGAATGCCACCTTGTAGCCTCTAGAAGAAAAGTAAAACATATAAACACCAAATAAGCTGCATCATTATCGTGTTAAATGACAGCTAGAGCGAGACTCCTGAGAAAAAATGGCACGGTAGAATGAAGTAATCATTTTGTGAAAGAACTACATGAGAAAGAAAAAAACTTTAGATAAACACGTACTAAATATTTTTTACTAAATTTTAGCAGTTTAAAAAGGCCTGATTCATTCACTAAAAACACATTCTAAAAAGTGAAAACACAAAAATACAGTCAAAGATCAACCAAAAAATAGCTAACATTTATTTACACGCTGTTTTAACAAAAACAAACTTAGCAAGAACACTCTAAATTTTTCTCGAACAATACAGCAAACACAATCAATGCACCATGCTTCGTGGGTTGTGGTTGAAAAGACGATCAGAAAATACCCAGTTGGCAAAGCATGCCTGAACTAAGTACTTGCAACTAATACAATCAATGGTAACGGATATATATATAGATGATATTACATGGTGGCGAGAACATATGAAGTTTATCTTCGACTGAAAAAAATTTATTTCAAGAGTGAGCGCAGCAAACGAGTAAAATCTTTTTTTCAGAAGAAGATAAATTTCATATGTTCAAGTCAACATGTAATTTTCTTTTTATTACATAGATATATGAGTGTTTCAAAAATAAAAATTAAAACAAAAAATCAGTAAACGAAAATCAAAGGAAAAACAAAGGAATGACGTCAGCGACATCTTCACTAGTGAGGATAAGGAAAATATGTCACTCGTATCCCGGATGTAGTTTCATATGAAATCTACGAGTGGCATATTTTACAGTAAAACACTCGTATCTATGTAATAATACCTTATAAGTCTATCATATATAATCGTGCGACTGAATGCCAGCAACCACGGAAAACTGCTTCAGCTTCTTTAGGCTCTATCAGCATGATATAGGTAACAAACTGGCTCACATTCCCAAACGAGGGTAATGCTTGAAGGTTGTGGCTGCTTAAACATTTACACTTGATGAGAAAGTGGTGTTAAAAATGTGTGCTAAGGGTTCGATTTTTGCTCACCGCAATCGATCAGCATTTTTTGGTTACTAAATAAAACTCTTCTAAACAAAGATTGTATTCTTTTTTTAATTTTCAGTTCAGCTTAAGTACTTACTTTTAGAATCTCAAAAAGATCCTTACAACAAATATATAAAATAATACTTTGGTCAATAAAATTTGATATCTTTTTGGGCAGTTAAGATGCTTTCTTTGTTAATTTTATTTGTCTTTCGCAAAACAAAAAGCAAATGTATTAATTTCTTATCTTCAAAAAGCATGTACTTGAAAATTTATGAGCGGGCATGGTTGGCAAAGTTAGAAGATCTTTCCTTTCCAACCACAAGGTCCCCTGTTCAATCCCGGCCCTGCCAAGATTTAAATATTAATTTGCGCTGCCTTCTTTTCTACCTAAGCAAACTCAGCTTTCCATCCTTCCTAGGTAGGTAAATGAGTACCAGCATCTGCTGGGAGTCAAAGACTCTCATCCACTTATGATCATTACAGAAACCAGAGATAAAAACCAACCCTATGGGCCACTTGGCTCATAAAGGATTTAGCTTTAGAAAATTTATACTAACCTTTTAAATATGGCTTTAGACATAAAATAATCTTCGGCTACATAACAGGAAAAAGCTTGAAGGCCACCTGTATAAAAATTATAAATGCTATAAGCAGACTAACTTTATTTTAGGGCAAGTTCGTTTCGGCCAATGCCAGTACAAGATTTAAAAATGATCTGGATTTTCTTGATTTCAATTTTCCAAACAAACAGTTATGTAAGGCAATCCGTGACAGTCTTGGATTCCACATTCCATAATGAGGACTCAGGATCCCATGTGCTGGATTCAAGATTCCAAATGGTCTGTTTTCTGGGATTCTGGATTCCTAGACCTGGATTCTGGAACTCAAAGAGTAGGATTCCAGATTCCACAAGTAAATAATTCTTAGATTACAGATTTTACAAGCAAATGTTTTTTGGATTCTGGAGTCTGGATTACCTTACATGAGGTGATCTAATGCATAAATAATCAAATTTGCAGAAATATTTTAAAGATACGAATCTTGAAAGATACACTCTTGAAAGATCTCTCCAATACTTCCAAGTTTGCAACAATTTAGAACTGTTAATTATCTTAAATGAACTAAATGGTTTACAAGCAATTTGGTCTAGTAAAACTTAGGGAGAAGAATAGCATACTTAGGAGCACAATAGAGTTGGAGGTGGAAGGTAGAAAGCCAGTAGGTTGACTAAAGAAGAGACCTAGCGTAAGTTAGTGGAAGAAGACATGAGGAAGTTGAACATCACAGAAGATATGGCAGAGGATAGACAACAGTGGAGATGACTCATATCATGTGCGACCCCAGGAGTGGGAAACTAGTGACATTAAACAAAGATGATGAGGATCATGACAATATGATGATGGTAAGCATGTCTCAAAATGAAATTGTAATAATTATAACATTTATAGAAAGCAAATAAAGAAAAACTTGCCTAGATCATCTAATAGTGTCTTGTTGTAGAGACTTGACATTCCATTAGCACAAAGCAGCCCCAGGCTGTTTGCAAACAAGTACAGAAATGCATGCTGGGTACCAAAGTAAACCTTGAAACAATGGAAAATACAATTTGTATCAAACAAGAATACTCTGAAAGTTAACATTCACGTTTCTTACATGTCTGCAAGGCCAATGTCCTTTAGTTACTAGCCAACAACATTTTGTTAAATAATGCAGCTACTGCACTTCTTGCCCACCCTCCGCCCCACAGGTAGAACATTAAAAGGTGCATTATATTAGCCTTAAAAGCTAAACCCTTTACAAACCAAATGGCCATGGAGCTGGTGCTTATCTCCAGTTTCTGTAGTGTTAAGCGGATGAGAGTCTTTGACTCCCCCTGGATGGGACACTAATCCATCACAGGTTAGCTCCCAGTAGACATTGGTACTACTTTACCTACCCCGGAACGATGGAAAGCTGAGTTAGCTTAGGCAGGAAAGAAAGTCGCATAAATCAGCTCAAATCTTGGCAGAGCCGGGGATCGAACTGGGGAACTTATGATCGGAAAGCAGAGATCTTACCAACTGCGCCAACCATGCCCGCTCTGTAAATTTGCAGAGACGTAGTCTTTATCTTGTTTAATAAAACTCTATTTACATCTGTTTTTTTTTCGTAGGAATAAGTAGACATGCAAAAGTTTTGTAGAGAAACTCAAAACAAGGCTTCTAATCTGGAATTAAGCTTCAACGATCCGGAATTGATATTCTAGATTGGTGATGTAAAATTTGACAAATAAATTTTAGGAATCTAAAAACCAGTCAAGGGAGAACAAAGCAATGGAGAGTCTAATCAAGGCAATCAGAGAACCATATTGAGAGAATCTTGAATTGAGTGAAGAAAAACTTAAATTCAGTCAAAACAATTTTACCAAAAGTCAACACATTTTGAAATCTAGTCAGAAAAATCAGATTTGGTACCCAGTCAATCCATCCAGTCATTATCGGTAACCTAAATTAATCTCTAGTCTGAGACTATCTTGGATTACCTCATAAGGTAAATTAATTACATAAGACGTGTGGAAAAACCTCATAGAACTTTAAAAGTTCTTACCATCCCTAAACTCCTGCTTCCTGTAGTTTCTGGTAACTTCGATTTGGAACACTTTGTAACCAATGATGTATGAAGCCAGCCGAGAGAGTGACTGCCTTCCACTTCCACCGATACCAATCAACAACATGTTACCACGCGGCTGGCCAATTACACGTACTATCCTGGTTACTGTGGAGATTTAGGAAATTGATTCTTAACAATTTGATATTAAGAGGTGATCTTAAGTCAAATGCTCGACCATCATTGTGACAAAAATAGCGTTCCTCTAACAAGGTTGCCACACATTGGAATGAAAAAAATTCCCTGAATTTTCCATGATCTTGAGCAAAAAAAAAAAAAAACACGTAATGACATCTCCCCTAAAGGGGCTTTTCAATGTTATATTTTAAAAACCCTCTCTCCCAGTTAAGAATCCCAACTGGTAGGAGGCAAACCAGTTGGCTATTTACAAAGCGTGGAGAATTTGTCCTTGGGATCACCGAGGACAAATCCATACAGTAGTCTGAGTCGGGGATTTGAACCCGGGTCTCCCGCATTCAAATCCCAACTCTGACCACTGAGACACGCTGCCTCGTGAGCAAATTTCACTATGACCTTAAACATGGTAATTTGCACAAGAACATAACATGCTTTACATATTTTTCACTTTTTGTTTAGACATTCAATAAATCTAATTTGAAAAATCTATGGTCTATGGATAATTTTACGTTTGATACTTTGGGTTTGTTCATCTGAGTCCGGTTGTGCAAAAGCCGATTTGCGCTAGCTCAGGGTTAAATATTTAACCCATGGTTTGGTTCCCAACCTTAAAGAGGCGGATTTGGACTGTAAATTTGTTATTAACAAGTTTTTTCCTTGGAAAATCTGAGCAGTACTTTATTAGATCTATAATCTTTTCCTTAGACGGCAAATGCTGCCTTAATTTTTGCTTAACCAGGGTTACAGTTAACCCACCTTTGAACAACGCAGCTCGGGTGGGTATGATCGAAGTCACTTTTTTATGAGGTGCGAGAACAGAAGGCAATGAAATCATCAATCCTGACAAAAATGGCTAATAACACAACTTCGTAGTAAAGAAACTTATCATTACTTAACTTATCATTACGTAAAGGGATATTTGAATTGAGAAAAAGCACAATATTCAAACCAATCCAAACATTTCCAATCTTGTACTTAAATAAGAACTTGGACCACCTGTGTTTAAACTTACCATGCTCGATGGCATCTCTGAACAGTACAAGGTTCATTGAAATGATCCCAGGCTCCATGTTGTAGTCTTCAAGCTGATCTTCCATGAACTTCTTCAACACCTTAAAATCACTCAAATCTTCATAAACTGCTCCGTCTTTCATAAAATCTCCTGCAATCAAAAGGTTAACAACAACTGATAAGTTCTTTAAACGTAAAAAAGCTAAATCCTTTACGAACCAAATGGCCCATGGAGCGGCACTTATTTCCAGTTTCTGTAGTGTTAAGCAGATGAGAGTCTTTGACTCTCCTCCCTGGATGGGACACTAATCCATCACAGGTTAGCTCCCAGCAGAGGCTGGTACTCATTTACCTACACCGGAAGGATGGAAAGCTGAGTTAACTTAGGCGGGAAAGAAAGTCACACAAATCAGTTCAAATCTTGGCAGAGCCAGGGATCTAACTGGAGACTTTGTGGTTGAAAAGCAGAGATCTTACCAACTGCGCCAACCATGAACGCCCTCTAAGCGTAAAGCACAGGAACAATTTTCCAAAATTATTACTTTGCAGTTCACATTACCAAATGTCAGAAATACGCAACGGGCTAATTAATATCTAGCTTTTATATTGCGTCTGTGAAAGCACACCAGCTAAATCCTTTACGAGCCCCATCAACAGTTTTTTTATGAGCATTCTCTTCTTAGTTTAACATCTTTAGAGATTGTTCGACACATTTGTTCAGAAGGTGATGGCCATCTAACGCAAGAATTGCAAAGAACTTGTTGCCTCATCCGAGCTCCACTCTGTTGCATCGCTGTGCATATTATTTGACACCTTGGCTATTGAAGAAATTAGTGTACGTTATAACTTAAACAGTGATAATACTGACGCTGTTCGTTACAGTTCATAAAGTTACTGAGACAGCTTGAAAAGTATGTTTTAGTTTGCTCTTGAAAGTAAATTTATACAAAATAACATTTTTGTAGACATTTGACTACTACCATTGTGGTCAAAGTGTCATATAATTAATGCAATAAGGCTAATGATTTCGATTTTCTCAACCACATTACTTTAGCCGTTATTAATTTTAACTACATCTTAAGACATATTAAACCTAGCACTAAGCCTCATTTGAATTTTTAACTTTCATGTTCCATAAAGTCCCGGTTACTTCTAGTGAGTGACAGGATTAAGATCTCTAAAGGATTTTAGTGCCTCTCAAAGCAAAGCGAAAAAACAAGAAATGACATTACGTACCGAATATGGGAGGCTGCTTGTTAGGACAGAGGTTGTGGTAGGTAAGATCAAACATTGAGCCCAGTTTGTCACTGATAAGATTGACAAACGTTTCATTGTCTGCATCGTCTACCAGGCGATCAGCAAACACTCTGTAACACAGAAAATCATACAGTCACTTTTCACCTTTCTTAAGATATAAACAACAAATCATTACTTATTTTCTAATATATAAGGAATCACCTATATATTAACAAAAGAAAACAAAAAGTGAAATGTCGAACCTTTGTTGTTAATGTCCTTGTATGAAGGTGTAGGAGGTTGGGAGAAAGGGAGAAAAGCAAAGGGCTATTATTAAAGGAGAACTGAACCCTAAAATTGACTTTTCATCGTTTGAACATTTAGGCATAGTAGAACAACTATATCAATTGAAGTATATATGATCGGCGGCTCAATATGTGATGTCAGCGGTTGTTTATGATGTAGGTTACGATACTAAAACGATTAAAACGATACAAGAATGATAAAAACTTCACAGAGTTAATCTACTATACCAATAGTTACAAACAAAAATAGGTTAGTTTTAGCATTCCGCTCTCCTTTAAGAAGTGGTTATCTTTTCATTAAGCTACATTGTCTAGAAGTTAATAAATGATCGAGAGATTATTCGTTAAGGACAATCTATCAATAGAGTTACATATTTTTTTTTTTTAAATATTTTCTAAATTTTTATTTAATATAAAATATTTTTTTTTTACGAGAACAA
>JANCMA020199482.1:0-23445 GCA_024336925.2 Zoanthus solanderi | reverse complement strand
ATCAACCACAAAATCGAGATTTTTTCCGCCTGCTCAAGATTATGATTGCGTTCTCCTGACGTCGAACGCAAAAAAAATATATATATAATTAAAAATTATTAAAATGAAGAATAGAACACGAAATTATTACATAATATATTAAAAACTAAGCAAAATGTGTTTACATGTATTTACGTGATTAATATATAAAATTTGAGAAATGCAATTTAGACATCAAGTTTTAAATGTTTCAATTTTATTAGTGGCACGAAACTGATCCGGAAGAGCGTTCCAAATCTTAGCTGCGGTATAACGCCACGATTTAAGTCCATAGGTGGTTGTGTTTACTTTAGGTAACTCGAGGATGTGTTTTCCTCTAAGATTATAATTAGTTGATCGTTCATGCAATAGCATTCCTATTCCTTTAGGGACTTTATGCCCATGGATAGCTTTGTAAACACCGGTGGCCATTTTAACAATTCTTTGATTAAGTGGGGACAGCAGGTTTAGTTGTTTTAGCAACGTCTCGTACGTGGTTGACTTGTCACGGGTCACAAAGCGAAGAGCTCGTTCATTGATTTTTTCAAGTTTGTCGGAACCTCTTTTACCACAGTGATGCCACGACTCTGAGCAGTAGTTAAAATGCGGTGCGATAAAAGCACGATATATATCTATCCTCAATTCAAAAGGTAATATTTTCTTTAGCAATTGAGAACAGCTACCTGTTGACTAACTTTACAACAGATTTTTCGAATCTGTCCCTCAAAATTAAGTTTGTTATCGAGAATAACGCCAAGGAGTTCCATTTCGTCTTGAATAGGTATAACGGTTCCTTCACAGGTTAACACAGGATTTCTCTCGACCCTTCCAAAAGTAATAGCCTGATATTTTGAATGATTTCTTTTCATTTGATTGAATTCATACCACACATCAACCTTTTTCAGATCGGCATTTATGGCATGTTCAACCTGGTCAATATTTTCCGCAGACTTAAACAACTGAGTGTCATCGGCATACGTAAATAATGTGCATTCATCTATAACATTAGATAGGTCATTCATGAAAATATTGAAGAGAATGGGACCTAAAATTGATCCCTGGGGAACACCCTTCTTTATTGTTTTCATAGACGAGTATTGTCCACTCAATCTGACACGTTGCTTTCTGTCACTTAAATAATTTGTAATGAGATTGATAACTTTTGAGTCTCCACCGTATTCTTCAAGCTTTTTGACAATAAGATCATGGGGAAGGGTGTCAAATGCTTTTGACAGGTCCATAGAAACCAGGCTAATAACTTTATGATTATCTAATTCTTTCTTGAATTGTTCAGTTAAACTAAGGATAGCAGTGTCGCACCCATGACATTCTCTATATGCAAAAACATTATTATGATAAACATCTTCAAAGTGTGAAGCAAGTCTTGAGTGAACAAGTTTTTCAAAAACTTTGGATAAAACCGGCAAGATTGTTATAGGACGATAGTTTGTCTTTGTTAACATACAGTCTTTCTTGTGGACAGGAACAATTTCACCTAATTTCCAACTCAGAGGCACTTTTCCCCTTTCAAATAAAAAATTCACTAAACAGCTGAAAGGCTGACACAGAATTTCAGCAGATTCTTTGACGGCTCGAGCTGGAATTTGATCATGTCCAATAGCTTTATTTGTCTTAAGATTCTTTATAATTCTCTTCACTTCACTGGGGCTTGTGTTTGTTAAAGTGAAGGGGCTGAATTGATTAGTTTTTATTGTCTGGTATGACTTTGGAGACAATTGATTGAAATCAAGTTGCTGAGAACTTGAAAAATATTCTGCCAGAACCTCGGCGACTTTCTTTTGTTCCCTAATAACGCCACCATTGTCTTTCAAAACAATACGCTCGTTGTGGAAAGACCGCTATTTCCTGGATGAAATATATGGTCTTATTGTGTTCCATCTGATCTGAATGTTTATCATTGCGGATTTTGGAAAAGTGATCTCTTATTCTTTTTATTCTCATGCTAACAGCTCTATTTCTTAGTTGGCGGTATTTTTTCCCAGTCTTCAGACTTTCTGGATTTGTTGAATTGTCTTTTATAGCGATTACGCTCTCGCATCACTGCCCATAATTCGGGATTTATAAATTGAAATTGGTAACACACTAGACAAGAGTCCATCGCAACAGAGATAAAGAAAAGCTCGTTAAGATGGACTAGCCATACACTAAGGAGAAAAGAAGGAAACATTGCAAAAGTAGCACTGGAGTGGAACCTAGTGGGGAAACAGAGGAAAAGGGTACCCCACACAAAGCTGGAGGAGGGCACGAATGGCAGAGCTGAAAACAACGCAGGGATGGAATACAAAAGAGCGGAAAAAACAGGGCGAGATGGAAAACACTAGTGAGAGACTGTTCCACCAAGGAATGAAGAGGATAAAGAGAGCGACAAAGATTATCTCGTGTGGGAACCTCAAGCTTTCTACAGCTTTAATACATCCACTACTGGAAGAAATCTGCGAAAAGTACGGGGAAATGAGCCACTTTTATAAGACCTGTAAAATGTGCTTTGCATATATCATTTTGACATTTTTCCAGCTGTTTGTAACTAGTACAAAACATGTGAATCCTAAAACCAAATGAAAAGCAGTCTGTCAAATCGTTTTGGGAAGCATAAAAGTGAGATAAACCTGTAAAACTGTTCTGTTAAATGTAGTAGCTACCTAGTAAAAAATGATGAAACAGCTGTGCACAACACTCGGGCCTGTAGATTCAGGTAGGAGTCCTCTCTACGACTATGATCTTTATGCCCCAACTAGAAATAAGAGTTCTTCAGTACTCTCGTGCAATAAGCTATAAGAGCTGGCTTTTACGTTTCAAACCACATTATTGCAGAATTTTATATTTATGGACGCAGTAAATAACGTAGGGGGTTCAACGTCAGATGTTGATTGAAGGCAATTGTAACAAAGTTGTGATGCTCTCAGCTCAGGGGAGGGGTGGAAATTGACTTAGATTTTAACTAAAGATGACACCTATTCTCCAAATAAACATTAGCTTTATTTCAGACCCATGAGAACAGTTTAAAGTTTTTGAAAGACAAATATTTTCCGCATTTCTTATTAAGAGAAAAATGTAATGGGATAGAAATTTTCGAAATTGATCGAAATTGGAGAAGATAAACGGAAAAAAAAACAGCGTCATAAGTAAATCTTATAATTTAGAAAAATTAATACATGAAACAAGAAATGTAAGTGTTAGAAACCTGCGTTTCGGTCCATCAAACTCGTGTTTATTAGACGCAAGCTTAAACAAGATGTATGCCTGCGCGAGCCAAGGCCGAACATTGTAACCCAGCAATGCATTGTTTATTTGTTCAAGCGTGACGCGTGCGAAGCAGATTATGTTGGGTATACAAAAGGCCACCTTCACACGCGCGTTGAAAGTCACCGTCAAAAGGCGTCATCTATATATATAAGCATTACAGTAAAGAACATAACACTGCTGTTCCGAAAAATTTCTTAGTACGCTTCAATGTCATCAGGAACTGCACGAACAAATTTGACTGCCTTGTTACTGAAATGCTGTGTATTCAAGATCTCAAACCAGCATTCAATGTACAGTCTGATTCTCTTCGTGCTAAAGTGTTTAAGTAATTAGCTTGGTATTTTTGTTATGCAAATGGTTTCAACTTAACCCGTTTTAAAACCCCTTTTTATCATTAATTATGTAACCTTAATAATGGCGCTAGATGCACCGAAACGTCGGTTTTTATCACTCACATTTCTTGCTTTACGAAAAAATAAATAAAATAAAACGTGCAGTCAGAATATCTCCGCCAAAGTCAAATCTTATTAATAACATTGTTTCTAAAAATCAAAGTTACAATATTTAAAATAAATTACCTTACCTGGTAGGTCTGAAAACCATTATACCAAAGATGGAAGCATGCCTGCACTAAAAATTTATCAAATTATAGGAAATCTCCCCCCACCCCCTCCTACCATTCTCCTTTTGGCTCCCTGGATGCTCTATCAACAATGAAAAGTATTAAGTCACACTTGTTGAGATAGCAAATGAAGAATGTTACCTACAGCACAAGTTCTCTAAGTAAAACTAATGCAACATTGCTAACCAGTTTTTTTAGATGTGTACTGTACCTGTGCCAGCTGGTGGGCTTCGTGAAGCAACGATATCGAAGGGATTCCAATGGCCTCCAGCAATGTTATTACTGCAGGCTTCTGATCCATTCACTTTATTATAAATTGGATTCATGTAGTTATGCACATGGTAACCCTCAGCCTTCCCTGCCAACCCTTTTAGGTTTACTATTGTAGTTGTAATGTCAAATGGAGAGTCTTGTATAAAAGTAAAGTTTCCTTCAACACTGTCATCAGTTTCTGCTTTGAAAACTGCAACAGCTTGACGTGGTTTAATAATTTTGATGTCTGCACATGCAATTGCTTCTGCTTGGTTGTTTAGATTGTAGATGACAAGTGATCTGCCAATCACACTGTCATTACCAGCTAGTTGGAGGTTAGTGTCTGTAAAAGCTGCTTGAAAAGATGGTATGGATGCAGAACCAACAGAGATGTTCTTATGTTTCTGTGTTAAATCACCTACAGCACATTCTTGCTGATTGATAGTTGTGCATTCACTTTTTTGAACACTTTTGGGGTTGAATGTCTGCCCTGCGTTTTGACATCGCTCAGAAATGGAAAAGTCATCTCCAACCTTTTTCGATGTAATCCTCCACCCATAAGTAACATTTGTAGTAGCATTACTTACAAAAAACAATTTCACAAAAACTGAGGTATCCTCATTCATAGCTTCTTGTCTCAAATAGATTGTACCAGCAATTGGCCCCTTTAAGACTGCAACAGCAGTAGACATTTTTGCAGAAAGTACTGTTATCAAAGCACAAGCCTTTGGTTTGTCACCATTACTCAAAACCAATGTGCGACCACTAATGCTGTAATACCCAGTGAGGGGTAGATTACTGTCTATGAATGAAGAGCTTTTTGACGATACATTCAAACTGCCAAATTTACCCTCTAAATCACCATAAGCACAGTTTACCTTTTGCGACTGCGAACAACCGGTCATTTTTTCAAGAGGATTATATACATCACCAACAGCATCTGGATTGCAAGTGAAGGCAGCATTGCCGTTATAGATCATTGGAATTTCATGGATTGCCCAAGATAAAGTTTCATTGATTCCATCAAGATCTACTCGAATTGTGGTGGGTTTTCCAGCAGCCGTCTGACTGAATATGACTGATCCGTTGATTCCAGACATGCTGAACATAGCCTTCCGATCTACAGCAAGCACTGTAGGGTTCACAATTATCAAAGCTGGAAAAGTGAAAAATATACACCCTGATATTAAAATATACACCCTAAATTCTAATAAATAAATTCTTATATACATATATTTTGATATTTTAGTGAATTAATCTATTTTAGTGTATTTTGCTTCAATTCTCTTTTACCATTATTTTTAATGGGCGTTCACCTAGTTGGAGCTTGCTCTGTCGTGACTGTCCCTCACTGAGTTTTTTCTTCTCTTCACTATTGTTATTTTTGTTTTGTTTTTTCTTATCCTTTTATAATTTGTATTAACTGTCATCTAACTATTACTTATCATATTAGTTGCTCTGTACTCAGTGAAAGTTGAATAAATAAATAAATAAATACTATGCTCACTTAGTGGGTGGCTCCATTTGAATTGTTCTTCAATTGGTACAGGATTTAATGGAGCGGAAACCAATTGTAGAATTGCAGACAATTTAAGCATCCTGCTGATGAACAGTAACCGTTTTTGCTATTTTTTCAGCAGCATTCTAGTTATGTCTGTTCAGATATACATATATATATATATATAATTATATATATATACCATACAATCAGGAATAAATTAGAATACAACTAGAAAAAAATGTCCTGTTACCTGGCCTGACATGATAACTTGCTTCAGAAGCAAGGTGTCTGGACTGCTATCTGCAGTTCCAGTGGACAGCCGTGGAATGTAGTTCAGAAGGGAGAATGCACTTGTTGTTTCTCCTCTTGCAGCAAATGTCATCATCAGTGATTTTAGATCTACAGTTAATAAAAAAATATTAAGGTTACACCACACCCTGTGGGTTTTTTCAGTTTGTATCTTATATTTCTGTTCTTTTACATCACATGTACACATTTCAACCTATGTAGATTTTTACCATTGGGAAGGTTATAAAATTCTATAGATAATGGATTAAATCGGTTTTTGAAACTGTTTTTGTAAGCAATGATTTATACTGAATAGCTTTTAATTGCAGAGTTCCAACTAACCCACATTATAATTTAAACCCTTCATCTAAAGTTATATGGGTGGAATGCATCAACTTAGCCCTTACTATTTGCTTAATTTTTTAATTTTCAACTGTTGGAAAAATTAGCAAATTAAATTTTGTTTTTCTACAAAGTCATTTTGTTTTCTACTTTTTAAAACTTAGACAAACTGAAGCAGTGATGAATGAGTTAATCCAGGTTAATTGCCATGCTAAAATAGAAATGTATATTAAAATACCCTTTACAGATTTTCTATGACTATTTCAAAAACACAACAATGGAGGCATTGCATGATCATGTGACTCAAGAATATTCCTTAAAATATTTGAACATTTTAACATTATCACAGTATTTCTTTGAAGGGACTGCTGTTAATACCTCGTGTTTAGCAACTGCATGCTGAAAATAATTTATTCTTGGATTTGATGAGTTATGCAAAAACCCACCAACTAATTTGCATATTTTGGATCTTGGTTCATAATTAATTTTAAACAGACTAATAGCAAATTTCATAATTTTTATTTTAAAAAATGTCTAATATTAAAACGTTTATCAGAAAAAGGCCTCACAACGAATTATTGGTTTTTAAAACTCCCTCAAATCTAGTTAGCTTTTAAAGGCAGTCATGACAGTGGGCAGCCTCCTCAAAAAACACATTAAGTTGAGCAATTTTCTTGATTCAGAGTATCAGATTTTAAGTTGTGGCAACAAAACTAATTAGATCCTGTAACTTCTTTTATAATACCTTAAGTTTACAACTTCATAATTTTCTAATTATTCTGGGTTAACTTGAGTGAAATAAATTCTAAATTCTGTTCTCTTTATCAAAGTTGATAAACACAAAAAAATTTCTGAGCCCATAACAGGATTTATGACTCAATGCTCCATTCACTGAGCTACAAGGAATCTCAGGAGAGCAGGTTTTGTTACATTAATGTAAAACTGAATCTCTATCTTATGCATTCCCCTACATTATTATCCAAATTTGATCCGGGTTTAACCCCATAAACGGGGGTGGCCAGATTTACCCCACTCTAACAGCAATCTCTCCAACTCCCACTCTCCATCTTGCTCGATTTAAGGCATCCTCCTTCTCCAAATCAACACTCTTGCTCTCCCTTCCTCCCCTACACATTTTAATTTAAAACAATCATTGCCCTACCCATCGTTGTCAGGTCGGTACAATAACTTGATATCTAATCTTCCAGTTTAGGTTGACTTGAATGAAGTAAAATATAAATTCTGTTTCCTTTTTCATATTATTTTTTTGTACTATGTTGCAAAATAATGATCATAAACCGACATAAAATCCAGCAACTCCAACCAAGTACTGCTTTGACATTCAAATAATTTTTAAACTTCTATTCTCAAAAAAAAGAAAAATCTTTAACTTTGTTATAGATTGTTGACCATGGTATTGAATTACCTGTTTTTTGTTTGGTCTTTTCTGGACCCGGTGATAACCCAAAATAATTTTGAAGTTGCTGAATTATACTCCTTTAGGTCAAAATTGTATACTCAAGTATTAATTAAAATGAAAATAATACAGAAATTATTTGTACTTGGACAATTACCTGCTTGAACAATCTTTAGAATGGTAGGTTTTTCCAAAATCTGAAACAAAATATCATTAACTTTAAAAATAAGACATTATCTACCAATAATACTCTTTCAGATGGAAAATAATTAATTGCCAACAAGCCAGGCAAGTGAAAAATGAAAAGTGAAAATGGCAAGTGAAAATGTTTAAAACACAAAACAAAATGTTACAAGAAAATTATTTATGTTCGAATGGTTTTCACACTGAAAATAAATATTTCAGTTTATTTTGCTTTCAAATAGTAAAACTAGAGTGCCAGTTCTCAGTACTTGCAGAGTTCAGTTCTGTGGTCCTCGAGCTCTTGTTTTGCTCTTTGGCACTTAGTAATAGCTATTACTTGTTAGTAATTAGGTTGTTAACTGGTAAACAACTGTTATATGCATAAATAGCTAATGTTATTGGATTACAATGCATGGCACCTTGTACAGGAAAAACAGACAAACAAAACACACTTTTATTAAGTACAAGAAAGAACCAAAATGCATTTATAAATTTATTAAAGACAACCCATACATACTGTACATATCTCTCATTCTAATTACAATAAAAGCAAACGAATCAAAATTCTAAAACACTGCCATTCTAAGTTTGACTGTTTACTATACAAGATGATGTTCATCAGGCATATAAAACCCTCTCTTAGCGTCCAATCAGACTCTATCAAAGCAAAACTATTTATCCGACCTTTGTTTGACTCTTATCATTGTTTTGGTTTTCTTTTGTTTGTTTTCATAATTATGACATATATTATAGTAGTCCTTTATACTCCACTTCGTGGTCTAGCTGATCCTAGTCTGTACATGATATTGACAACTTGATGTTGTTGAAACGTCAGTTTTTAAAGCAACAGTGTTTGTTTTAAAATCATTCCCTAAATCCTTGTTTATCCACTTAATATATTACCTTTTGTTAAAATTGATTTTGTCAAGAATGATTACCTGAGGAATTAGTTCATGATGGCCATACTTTGAAAGTGTGTCCAGCAAAGCATTGTATACAGAGTGGTTAGGATACAGCCTGTTGTCCTGCATTTCTTCAATTAACTAAAAAAAAGGCATGGGTTGGAATTTAGCACATTTGGTAAGATCTCTGCTTCTGACAACAAGGTCCACAGTTTAATCCCTAGCTCTGCCGGTATTTAAATATTATTTTGTGTGACCTCCCACCTAAGCTAACTCAGCTTTCCATCCTTCCAGAGTTGGTAAATGAATACCAGTGTTTGCTGGGAGGTAACCTTTGATAGATTAGTGTCCCGTCTAGTACACATAAAGTAAAAGACTTTTATTTGCTTAACACTACAGAAAATGAAGGTAAGCCCTGGCTTCATGGGCCACTTGGCTAGTTAAGGTATAGCACAATAAAGAGAATAAAATATTTTGAATTCCCTTGGATAAGACACTAATCTATCACATGGTAGCTTCCAGCAAAAACTGGTAGTCATTTTATCAACTTTGGCAGGACAAAAGTTTACACAAATATTCAAATCTCAGCAGAACTGTGGTTCTCATCTGGATCCTTGAGGCTGAAAAGCAGTCAAATTACCAACTATCTTCAAAAAGGCTGCAGATCTGAAAACAGAGATTTTTGTATTCTAATTGGATTGCATTGATTTACAGTACAACCACATTCTGGATAGTTCTGCCAAACTGAGATGGCTGGATGGATTTAGACTTTGCACAGGTAATTGTACATTAAAGTCATATTAAATAATAAACAACAACAACAACAATTTATTAACACTCAATAATTAACATAACACTAATTACACAAAGATTAGGTTTTAAGTAACGATTCGCCTAAGAACGAGAGCACTCTGCGGCAAAGTGTCTGGTTTCAATCAAATTTTAATGTAATTTATTAATTAAAATCCCAGTCGCTGATTGGTTAAAAGGAGAAAATTCATGAAAAATAGCATAAAAAATGCGATGTAAGCCTATATTTTTGCCTTATTTGGAAGATAATCCTTTGTTCTTTTATTTTGGAAAGTTTGGACGTGATCCATAATGGGAAACTGGAACTAGGTTCAGTTTTGTGTTTGTTCGAAAAAATTTGAGTGGCCGCCATATTGGATTGACGTTGCTAAGTCTTGGTTTTTGCTGTTTTTACAAGTTTTATTTTTCTTAGAAAGTAAAGGTTCGTATTGTCACCACTGCTCCACTTAACTTGCTCGACAATAATAATTGTGTTAAGCCATTTAACCCGAGAGGCAGGGATAGCAAACTTGCTTTTTTAAATATAAACAGCTTAGTTAAACATTTTGATGAATTACAACCTTTAATGAAAGATAAACTGCTTGATATCCTTGCAATTAATGAAACTAAACTAAATCAAACTATATCTGATACGCTACCGCACCAATAATTTTCCAAAAATTAACAACTGGAGACTAAAAAACAGAGAGATAGAACTTGATAGGAATTAAGTTATGCTACAACACTTTTTCCCATACATAGTTCCTCGGTGCATGGACGCGTATCAAAGAAATACGGTATTTTTTGGTAGATTATTAGTGCTCTCTTAAGATCTCAGAGGACTTGCCGTGCGCCCCAACTGAAAAAATCTTAGCTACGGCCATGTATAGGATCTACCGTATAATTATTGGGATGGTTATAAAAGAGTTACCAAAGAAATAAAAAATGCAAATGCAAAAAGAGAATATTTACAGAGTATATATAGTCCAACTGATACCAAAGACACTGACTAGTGCACCAACACTAACCTTTACTTATAACAAGGTAATTAAGAGAAGTATTTTCCCAGATGACTAGAAAATATAATTGCAAGAGTCGTCCCTCCGCATAAGAAAGTCAATAAGTGTGACTCTGATAATTATCGACCTATTTCTATACTACTGTTATTTCCAAAATATTCTAAAGAATTTTGTACTATCGATTATATTTTTATTTCAATCCGGATTTCGAGCCTTACATTCTACTTCTAGATCACTGCTCTTTGCAACTGACTATTGGCTCCTTAATATGGACAAAGGACTAATTAATGGGTATTGCACCTTGATTTAAAAAAGGCATTTGATTCTATTTTCTATTGTTAACCTAATTCTTTTAAGAAATTAAACCTGGGGCTGTATGGAGTTCAGGCCACTAGCTTGGCTCTCTTCAAATCATACTTGAACGGTAGGTCACAAAAGTGTATTAACCACATTCCATCAATTATGGGGTTCCTCAAGGATCGATTTTAAGACCTCTTCTGTTTCTTTTATTTATAAACGACCTCCCAAAGTGTCTGAAACATTCAACGCCAGGTTTATTTGCCGATGACACCAATGTAACTGGCTGTCAGAGACATTACAGTGATTGAAACCTTCTGAATGAAGACCTAGAATAAATATAAGTAAATGGCTAACAACAAATAGACTGTCAGTAAATCTAACAAAGACAGAATTTAGGCTAATCGGTTCTCTCAAAAGATTATAAGACATTGATCGCAATCCTGACATAAGAATAGGTGATAACAGTATAAAACGAGTTCTTCACTCTAAATTAGTGGGCGTTTTCATAGAGGAAGGCCTAACTTGGGATCAACTTGCTAAATCATTCCTTTTGTTTAATTTAAAACTTATAAAGCAAAAATATAAAATTTTCACCAAAAAACAATCAAAACAAAAAAGTATCAAAATTCAATAAATTTCATAACTCTGGAATGGGTTGTATTTAAGATCCGTCATTTTGGCTATACAGTGTTTGTTTCGGACAGTGATCCAGGCCTATGAATTGGAAGGAAATCGGTCACCACCAGCCTTATCACTTTTATTCCACTTTCCATCGTATTCTTATCGAGCCGCTCTTAAACATTCAACAAATGTAGCGTTTTTATTAAACAAGAATTGAGACTGTGCTTTATATAATAAGTGCCCAGTGAGTTTAATCAATCATCTCGCAATTCACGGATAATTAAAGTTACTTTGTTGACGGCTTGTTAACAGAAAAGAGAATTTTTAAATGTTTTAAAAAAATCATTCCTGTTTTGTGAGTTAATTATATAAATTTTTGTAATGAAAAGTCACGCTATAATAATTGTAAATTGTAAATCTGTAATGTTAGAGCTCGTAACCGATATGGGTAGCTAACATAATTTACTGTGGGTTATCATAAATATCTATTAAAATTAACTCTGGTCTTATGCATGTTGTTTATCATGTGCTGAAGAAGGAACCTACAAAGCCAGCGGTCGTTAGAATCAAAGCCTTGTGGATACTAGCAAAAACTTAAAGATGATTACACGACACGATTTTCAATTTCTTCATTTTTAAATAAGTAAGGTTTATGATAAGTTCAAAAACTTAAGAAAATAAGCAAAAACAAACAAAAAACGTAACTTTTTGCCTCTGACGATTTTGATCTTAATGACTATCAGGTGTCTTATGAATGAACAATATGCTTGCAGGGAAATCGTGAGTTTGCTCCTACCTTTACGACTGTCATTTGAGGGATTAAAACAGGTAATCATCTTAAAAGTCGGAGAGGCGAAAAGCAAAATCCAGATAATTGGATGCATTGCTTTAGTTCCCGTTAACTCACGTTAACATCTTTGAATATAAATTTGACTTATGCTTTCTTTGTGATTTCAAATGAGCAATCCAGATGAATGAATTCCGTTTGCCATGCCCTGACCTAGCCGGGGGTCCCAAGGGGAAATTCGCACTTCAAAGTGACAACGTATATTATAAGTATATAAAGAGATAGAACACTAGTTTCCTTTATGGGACACGCAGAACGTTTTCCAAATTTACGTAGCTGTAGGAAATTGGTAATAACCAGCTTTTTAATGTCTAAAACAGGAATCTGCCAATCAAAAAACATGCTCCACCTCTTAACATGAAACCAACAGGACGGATGAGGTGATGAGACAGTTTATGACAATGAAGAGAAAGTCATAGAAGCTTTGTCGTAATTCAGTGAAGCTGCAGAATGGCTCAAGTACTGGCGGTATCTAAAGTTCTTGTCTTTGTTCTTTGCCTCTGGTGCAACCTGGCTCATAGCACATTATTTACTGTGGGGGGACGCCTCGTCCAAAGTAGGTGCTACGAATATGAAAATGTTGTTGTTTGAGGAAACATTTATTTGCAGACGTTTCGTATTTTACGCGAAAAACCTTGAAATTTTCCCATATAAAATTTGTTATAATAGAAATTCTTGTTACTAAACATAGACTCCATTTTCAATATTAGCTAGCTAATGCTTTAAATAGGAAAGTTAGTCGAATTTTACAAACACCACCAGGTAGTGAGATCAAATGAAAATACACATGTTAGTATTCTTCAATAACCACATCGGGTCAAACGTTTAGAAAATGATTCCTTTTTGCCTTACTATGTTGTCATCAAATTTATGTACTGTACATGAAAATACTATGCGCAGTTAAATCAAGAACAATATTGGCGGGGTATTCTGTAGTTGTTCCGAGTTTATGTTACAAAGTGGTGCAACAATAGAGGTATTGTTAAAGGAATAGTAAAACGAGTTCGGAAAGGGTCTTTGTAAATGCGTATACGTTTTTAACGAACGACAAATGTGCAGGAATAATTATATAGCGGTACTTGCGAGGTCCTCTTTAGTTAAACACGATCAACCCACGCAATCACGAGATTGTAAAACTAAAGAGGATAACCTCGTGTGAGGTTAATCTTCAATGTTACTTCAAGACCATTTGAGTCTCAAATAGCTGTATTATTAGCTTTATCTTCCTACCAAAGTTGAAACTAAAAACATCCAGAGAAGAGCTCAAACTTTTTTTTTCTCAAAGCTGTGGAAGTTTTGATCAGACTTTTTTTTTATGGCGAAGGTTATTCCTACCCCAAACCAACAATTCAAACCTTTTGAAGAGATGCATAGACACAAGAAATGGTACACAATTTTAATTTCGAAGATAAAAGATATAATAAAGAATGACATTTCTAACTGCACTTTGATGGTTAGTTTCCTGGAAATGTACTTTTATACAACAAATCAAATCTCGCTTTCCTTACCAGGAAAACGACCTCGAACACACACTTTTTTTTTTTTATAAGAATCCATTTTGTAAGAATCATGAGGCTCAGATTTCGGAAATTTTAAGAATTTTTTAAGAATCATACTGAGGCTCGATCACTCGACCACTCTGGTTTTACTGCTTCGACAAAATGAGGACCTATATTTTGAAACTATCATTTAAGAATTGTTTAAGCCTCAAAATGTCAACATTTTAAGAATCACGAGGCTCGGGAAAAAAGTATGATTCTCTAACTTATATAAAAAAAGTGTGTATGTACTTGTAAACTACGTAAACATGCAAACAACCGGCAAAAGACAGGCAAACGGCTGGCAAACGTAATCGCAATATCAGGAAAATAAGTCTTTCTGTTATGTTCCGGGACTGTGCTAGAGTCCATTGTTGCTACGTCTGAGAATGATCTGGTGCTTATACAAGTCTCTTTCTTTTTTTGTTTCAATCAGTTCTGCTTGAACTCGCGAAAGTTCGCTTTCGAGTCGAGCTACTTGACATTTCAACATAAATTGTCTTTGCTGTTCTTGGTATCGCGTTTTCTGTGAGTATTCGCGATTTTTCAAACTTCTTCTTCTCTTTCTGATCCTTGTAGCTTCATCTTTTGGTTTTTCGCTTAAGAGTTTGTTTAACTCCTTAAGTTTGAGATCTCGAAGTTCATTGTCTCTCAATTGTACAAAATTGTTTCGTTTTTGGCCGCTGCAACGCGTTATAGTTGGACTATTGGTTTGGTGATTTGTTACCGAGTGAATTTTGTCTGGCAGATCTTTGATATCAGCTGTAGTTTCACAAATATGTGTAATAGGCCTCTTATTGATTTCGCTTTCATTCTGATGTGATATCGATATAGAGCGGACTTCAACAAGAGAGGGCAGCAAGTTTCCGTCCCACAAATCCTTTATCATCGTCTGCTGTGTTTCATCATCCATCCAAAATATGTCTGCCGTTAGAACATCGTCGAGAGATCTTTCCAGTGAATCACAAGGCTGATGATGAACAGATAATCCTGCAACATTTTGGTCCGCAACTAAATTCATTTTACTGTAGGAAAATTGTTTAATGTTCGAGAACTACCGATCTTCATCAAAATTTGCAATCGAGTTTTCGTAATGTTTTTATATCTATCTGCCAAGAGCCAATCAAAATACAATAAATAGTGAAAAGATCGCTCAAACACTTGGGGGATTCCCCTCTTCTTGTCTATTTTCTTAGAATTACAATTCCGCCGATTAAAAGTGGAATAATTGCAACTTTCAAAAATGAAGACATTTTTCACTGACTGCATTTTATGTTAACCACAAAGTTATTTTGAATTACCTACAGCAGTAATATTAACGTTTTAATGAAGGGTTAGAAAAACTCAACCAGTCAGTGAAATAGTGTTTTTGCACGTCGTCACCCAATTAATTAAACATCGCCATTTTGTCAATAAAAGTCTTGAATCTGCATATTTTGCTCTAAGTGTTCGCCACCATAAAACAAACCAATTTTAATGATTGCAAACACGTTATTCAGTAAATCTGGCAAAGTGTTGAATTCCGTTTTAAAAAAATCAAACAGAAAAACCGATCAGAAAACTCGCAAAGTGTTGTACAAAGAAACCAAACTACAAACTTGCTTTAAAAGCGGGGAAATTTAAGGACGCCAAATGACTTAGATGTATACTCTGTTAAAACAACAACTTTGCTGGTGTAGAATTCAAAGCTCTGAAAAATTATTTTAATTAAAATATTCAGGAGTTTGAATTTATTGAAGACTTGGCCATTTTCAAGGCATACGTTAGGCAAATTGATGACCAGTAGTGGCGGTATCAATAGATACGTCCAAGTCACGTGATTGATTTTGACCAATCGTACACGCAAAATTTTTACAGTGAACGAAGGTTGCATATTATATAACAGGTTGATAAACCACTCGGGATGCTAAAGAACACGAGAAGAATTCGCAAATCTTGAGCCGCAGGAGAATATTTCACGAATTCATCGAGTTTTCTTTCAACATCCCAAGTGGTTTATCAGTCTATGAACCATATAAAACGTGTGGCATGGTGTTAAGGGACGTTGTTAGAGCGCGCACTGTGATTGGTCAAATCACTGTAGTTTTATTTGCCAGTTTCATTAATTTTTTATTTGAAAAAACAAGGGTGCGGAATCCAGAATAATGAAATTGATTGCTACATATTTCTGAACTCTGTAGATGTTTGAAATTTGTAAAAATCAATATACAGAGGACTGACAATTTCATTATTCTGGATTTTGGCATGCTCGGGTTTTCAATTTTAAAAAAAATTAAAAAATCCCTTCACACTGAATTGGGACAACGCTTCCTCAGCCTCAACAAACTGGCTTTTTCATGTTAACATAAATCTTGAGTTTTTGCTTTTTTGTTTCTTTTAATATTATTCACTGCTGTATTTTTTGCAATTTAGGCTTAATTTCTATAGTAAGTCCCCGGGGGGGCTTATTTTCTTTCGATTACCATTTGGGGCCGGGGACTCGATAAAGAGTGGGGCTTAATAGAGACGGGGGATTAATCTAAATATATACATACAACAAGTCTATTTTTTGTCCCGCGATGGATGTTGCTTAAATTGGAGTTTACCCGCACTGGTCCAAGGTGTTTAGAAGACAAACTTGCATGGTGATCTCAGGATGCGATGCGATGTCAAGTGAAAAAGCATTGGTATGTAGTTTAAAGAATGAACAAAGCCGAAAACCTAAAATACATCAGGTTTAACGTCAATGCTGTAAAGACCATTAATAAAATATTATTTAAATCATATAGAATTGAGAAGTGGTTATCACGCCTGACTAGAGACCAGGAGACGTGGGTTCGAGTCCCAATTGGAGCATTTCACTGACTTTTTTCCGAAGAGTTTGTCGAAGGTAAATATTGAGTTGCTAGGCAACACTGAACTATCTAGATGTAGGATTGAGAAGGGGGACTTGCTTTTTTTTCTGCCTTCAAAGAGAAGGGGAAGGAGAGAGGGGGGCTTAAAAGAGAAGGGGGAAGTGTTGATACAAAAATAATGTTGTAGGAAAACCCGTTTACAACTTTCTGTATCCTTGGATCCGGGCCGGACCAAGTCAACCAAGTAATAATGTAATAAATTAAATATGAGAAAAGTTGACAAAGAACGACAATAAAATTTAGCAACTATATTTCGATCGGCCACACCGACATTCATCAGGTTATAAGGATACTTTTACATAAACATGAGTAATATATATTGGGAAAAAGAAATATAATATGTAAATTAAGCTGTCAAAAAATACTTTAAAAACAGCTTTACATATCATATTTCTTTTTCCCAATATATATTACTCATGTTTATGTAAAAATATCCTTATAACCTGATGAAGATCGGTGTGGCCGATCGAAACATAGTTGCTAAAATTTATTTATTGTCGTTGTTTGTCAACCTTTCTTATACTTAATTTGTTACATTATTTTTTGGTTGACTTGGTCCGGCCCGGATCCAACGATACAGAAAGTTATAAACGGGTTTTCCAACAACATTTTTTCTAAATAAAGGTTCTGTCAGATTGTAGTATTTATTCAGTTCGTAGTTTGTTTACAAATACACCCACTTGATGGCTCGCTTCGAGTCGTGCATTATTCAAATTTCTTGTTCATCATATCGCCAGTGCGTGGCTGTGTTTCTAAACAAATCACTCACATCCAGTAACTAACCCTTTTAAGAGTTAGTTATTTAAAAATAATATGGTTATTAGCAGCAGTTATTAGTTGACACACATATGCAAAAATAAAAACCGCACAACTGGAATTGAAAAGGCAAACCAGTTGGATATTTATAAAGCGTGCCTGGCTTGACTCAGGGATCATTGAGGACAAATCAAGAAACTGATCAGAATGAGATTTGAACCTAGGACATCCGCATACAAATCCAGCACCCTGACCGGCTTAACCGCGCTGCCCCAATCACCTCCTCGACACTAAGTCTTTATAGAAAACGTTTCTCTTTCGATCAACGTACAGCTGTGACAGCCTAACACCTGATAAATGATATGCAAAAGCCCTCCGAAACGTTATTCTTTAAGTGGGCCAGGTTGTCATTCAAAATTGGGCCAAAATTTGGCCTTGCAAAAATTACAGAGACAGTCGCTTACTCGTGCTCAAAGTTTTTGCTCGTAAAACTTTGATTTCAGACTTCAAAATTGATTCATTGATTTATTGCAACAGTTCTGTTTTGTATGATCCTGGTGTTATAAGGAAAATGGTATATAATTAACAGCACTATTGTTTGTGCAATAAATCAATGAATCGATTTTGAAGTCTGAAATAAAGTTAATCTACTGTTCCTGACATCAGTCAGTTGAGCACTTTCTGAAAATTATTCTCCAGATTAATTTTATATATATATATACTTTAAATCATCAAAATTGTTTTCAAAAAAGTGCTCAACTTTGTCAAGGAGCATTATATAAAAAATAAGTGAGACTTGAATGATTTCATTGCTTTATTGCTACAAGCTGGTTTCGTATGGCCATCATAGATGGCCACCCTCGTCAGGCCATTTACAATGAATATATATATATAAAGAGTACCAACCCAAAGGCTCCACGATTCTTCAGTTTGTCAACCATTGTTTGCCGAGTGTCAACCACATTGTTTACTTTTGTAACCTTAACGCTGATTTAAATCTCAGAGAAAACTATCCACTCGCTGCTCCTTCGGTAAGTATACTGGATTATGAGATACTTGTACCGCGAAGATCTACCATATACATGCTTTCTTCGATTGTCAAGTAAAAAATTAAACCAAGAGCTCAGTAACACTAAGTACACCCACCATACGAATTCAGTCGCGGGTTGTGCGTGTTGTATGTGTTGTGCGTTTCGTGTCGCGTCTTGCTTGTTGGCCCCAAGATAGTTGCATGTTGTTAACCAACAATACTGCGTTTTGTTTAAGGTTTAAAGTTTAATTATGATAATTGCTTAGTAGTACATTATAATAATCATGCAATGGGGGACCGGTGCTTCGATCTTATTTACATGCGCTTATTTCATTTTTGAAGACCGCTAACGGAGATAGCTTCGACGGCAACTGCCGGAAGCGCGTTCCATTTTGGGACAGTTTTTACAAAAAACGAGTGTTGATATGCATTTATTGAACCCCCAATCTAAATATATCTTTGTCTATGGCCCCGTTTACCTATGTTTGCACGGGCCTTTACGTCATGTGTGGTAGGCTGAAGATGGTTTTGGGAAAAAGTCGGTACAACTTTTGAGTGTCGTATATATATATTCTGAGCTCCAGTCAGTTACTTTCCACGTGACTAATCACTTTTTCAAGACCCTTTTTCTTTTTTTAAATTAATTAAGACATAGGTGATATAATTGCTGTTTTAATGAAAACAACATGATATGTAATATAACAGACATCTACTCGTGCTGTATTTTCTGTTGCCACTTGTCTGAGTGTATTAGTGGTCTCATTAACAAGCCGGGGTTAATAAACCAAATAAATAAACAAAAATATGCACGTTTGGAAAAAAAGATTGTTAGCGGGAAAAATGAATGGGCGTTTTGCAAAGCAAGATGGTATATCAACGAGTTTGTCATAAAACGGGGCTCCACTGTAATATATATAGAAAACAACATTCTTTCCCTACGGATAAGAGCTACTGGTGTTACTCTGATTAAATACTTTTTCCAGAACTCGGCTGGTGGTTCCTGTACAAACATTGATTTCAACTGATACAATATCCGGGGAAACAACACGCGAAAGAATTCTTTCACTTTAGACCAGTAAAAGCCCAAACAGAAGCAAGATGTTATAACATAATTTCAAATACAGATAAATCGAAGGCCGAATTCAAGCATAAACCTTTAAGGCTTAATTACACGAATTAATAAAAACGAAAAATTAGCCAATCAGAGACCAGCATATTTTGTAAATTTACAATAAAATATACGATGGACGATATGTCTATTTTAAGGTCGAATTTCTCAAAAACATCCTTTCCTTTCTAAAGGTTTCAAAATTAGTTTTTTTGTGTTGACTTGTGGAAACCTTTACTAAAACAGTTCTAAACAAAGGTGTGATTGCTGGTAGCCCCTTCCCAACGGGCCACATTTGCTCAAGTAGTGAAGTACTTACAATCTTCGACAAAAAGAGTAAAACACTTTCGCTCCCCGGCTCCTTCCTCTATTCAGTGTTGCTCGCTGTAGACATGCTTAAAACTGGGTGGTCGCTTTAGGCATTAACCAACATTGTGTCGGGGAACAGGGATGTTAACTCATTTTTGTTGGGGATTATAGCCCCTATTTGGGAAATCGGCAGAAATAAAAAGAATGTACGTTACTACGTTGTGTCATGTGACATTGAGTGCCAACTCGTTTTAATATGGATTTCATATCCTTAAAGATTGCGTTTACGTGATGTTGCGTCACAAAACCCACTGGTGTCTAAATATTATGTTTTCAAACTTTTTAAAAAACTCAGCATTTTGTCCATCGTCCATTATCTATCATCCAGATCCATCGTTTGAGTTTTAGCATTTGTTTAATAAACTTCGTGATTTACACCTCAAACTTTAAACTTTGTCTACAGGTTCGTTTCCTGACTTCTGTGTATCACTTGAACGTGAGTCAGACAACGGGACATGTTTACCTAGCATTCTTAAATGACAACAACTGGTTACCGACACGTACCATTGAAGACGTTTTGAGCGCTGTGTTCTCTATCCTGATACGTCCTGAGCCAGAGAATGCTTACGACCCAGCAACACTTAATATGTACAACGGGGACAACACTAAATATCAACAAATGGCTCGAAAAAGCGCACAAAACGCAAAATAGAACTGATTCTAAAAGTTAGAGAGACGCATATGAAAAGACAGTAAGTTAATAAATAGATTATTCATTATCGTAAAATCATGTCACAGCAAAGTCACTTCGTTCAGTTGATAAAACTGACGTGCATGGCAAGTCAGCTTAACTCTTAGCAGAATCCCTAAACGACGAAACTCTATTAAATTAAGTTCTGAATTCTTTCAGAGAGTCGAAACTGCCTGCTGATTTACGTAGACGAACTATATTTGCGAGTTTATAGTTGATCTTTGTTTATTATATATATAAAGTATTCAATCAAGTTCGGGAAAGCAAGACCTCCGAGGGAGGGGGTGTTAAACAGGATATGTATATTGCTCCTTTAGACGTCATAATCAGGGTAGTAGACTAGTAATTCCTGCCGCGCAATCAGTCTTTCAGAAACTAAGATCACCATCGAGTTTTCGCTTCTTGTTTGGGGTTGAACTTAATGTACATAACTACTTGAACACTTAGTAGTCAGGAATATTTGCGAATTACTTTATATCATAAATAAGGTGTGACTTTCAACTAAAAATTATGCCAACAGGGTATAGAAATTATAACTTGATATCATAAAGAGGATCAGGAATTTAGAGCTGGGGCAACATCCCCTACCCTAACTCAAGTGAGTACGGGAGCGAGACGACCACACGTACAAGTAAAACAAGAACATAAATATAGATATATGTTTGTGTAATAACTAATAAGCATCTCAAATATAACAAAATGAATAAAGAGACAACAAATGTTAATCTGATGATTAAATAATAATACTAGGTATCTGAATAGGTAGCTCGTTACCATCCTCTTGGTCATCAAAAATACTGCTGTCAATTTCACTGTTACACTCGTAAAAAATCAAGTCATCATCGCTGTTTCTCACTATCAGCACCAGTAACAGGATAGTCTTTGAGAATGGCCTTTCCGCATTTCATGTAGTAGTGTTCCGTAATTCGTCTTGTTGCCTTTCTTACCTTTCTTGCACAGCTTGTGATGATCTAAATATTTGTCTAGCTCTGCTTTTGTAAGTGACGCAAGTATGCAATTCCCGACAAGCTCTTCCCACTTGTAATCAGAGACGTCTCTTGTATGTCTTTCTTGATGGGCACCTTGTCGTTGCCTTTGTCTGATGTTCTTCACGGTTTCCAGAGAAGATAAATGCTCTAGGTAAGACTTCACATGCTTCTCTTCAACAATATACTTCTGGGAAAATTACGTAACGGCATCGGTGTCTTCAATTGACAATTTTACTGCTCGAACAATGTCCTAATGTTAGATCTCGGCTGCCAATCATCCGGTAGACAATCATTTCCATTACTGTCGGTAAGAGGAGTATTTTTAACGATCATATGATTATATTCTAGAGTAGCAGCATCCAGCATCTGGTACCGGTCTGTTAATCCAGCCCATCGTTGGGCCGATCCAAGAGTTAATTCTGCACACAATATTGAAAAGTGATGGTTAAGTATACTAGTTGTAAAATTACTGGTTCAATAAAGCCGAGTGTTTTGTTGTAGTACATGTAGTGTAGGAAAAAATTTCCTTTCCAGCTTAAACTTTATTTCCTAATATAGGCTCGATTTCCAGCCGTTTTGTGAGCCCGCGTTCCTTGCCCCACACCACGGCTGGATCACTGGTCTGCATATTGTATTTTAGAACCAATCACAGCCAAATCATTTCTATCACATGTCTATCCATGCAACATAATGGAAATTAGTGGTGATGAATTTACTTCTTCTCATGTGCCCATAGCACATTCAAATATTTGTTGATAGTGTATGTTGTCATACTTAAAATTTGTAAATGATAAACAAAACTTCAATAGATACACAATGTCCGCAACGGGAATTGCAGATCGGCTTTGCAGTGTTTCGTCTTGGGAGAGTTTTGATTCTGCCACTTGAACGGCGTGTCCCACAGGAATTGATGTAAACAGTGAAACCACATCGAAGGAAACAAGTTCAACGTCCAGTTCGAGTCAGTTTACTTGTTCCAAATTGGCACAGAATGGGCTCACCCGTCTCAGCTGTTATGGCTGACATAGTAATGGAAGACCTTGAACAGAAGGCGTTGTCTACCTTCTTAACGTCACCACAATTATGGAAAAGATACGTGGACGATGTGTGTTCCGCTGCGAAATCCACAAAGCTTGATGAATTTCAAAAATATCGTCTTAACAGTATTGAACGGTCGATTCAATTCACGATTGAAACGGAGAATAATCAGGACCTTCCCTTTTTGGATGTTTGTGTCGGCCGGCAAAATAATGGGCAATTGACAACCAAGTATATCGTAAACCAACGCATACAGAAAGATATTTATCTTTTGACTCTCATCATCCAATGTTGTATAAAAAGGCTATTGTTAGATCTTTGACAGACAGAGCTAGAACTGTCCCATCGTCAAGTCAGGAGCAATCAAGAGAAATGAAACATGTCGTATCTACCCTGGAAGACAATGGTTATCCAAAATGTTTTAAGTAAAAAATAATAAATCTCTAGCTGAAACTGATATATATGAACGATCGACGTTTCGGCCATATCACACAGCCTTCTTCAGGATTCTGTCGAGTCAGCTTATGACACGTAAGTGTCACGTGATAGCTGACCCGGGACGTCCAGTAGCGCACGGTCCCACGTGTGCAACAGCACAAACCGTAAACCTCCTTTCTTGTTGAGTGAAGGGCTCTCAATTCTTTCCCACACAGCCTCCTTAATTCCT
>JANCMA020199379.1:0-13337 GCA_024336925.2 Zoanthus solanderi | reverse complement strand
CATTATCATAATCATCATATCACCACCACCATCATCACCATCATCATATCACCACCACCATCATCATCATATCACCAACACCATCATCATCATATCACCACCACCATCATCATCATGACGACCACCAGCATCATCATCATAATATCACCACCACCACCATCATCATCATCATCATATCGCCACCACCATCATTATCATAATCATCATATCACCACCACCATCATCACCATCATCATATCACCACCACCATCATCATCATATCACCACCACCATCATCATCATGACCACTACCAACACCATCATCATCATCATTATCATCATATCACCACTACCACCACCATCATCATCATCATCATGACCACCACCATCATCATCATCATGACCACTACCACCACCAT
The DNA here is from genome assembly GCA_024336925.2 of Zoanthus solanderi. NCBI lineage: Eukaryota > Metazoa > Cnidaria > Anthozoa > Zoantharia > Zoanthidae > Zoanthus > Zoanthus solanderi. The sequence continues at coordinate 12,939 of JANCMA020199379.1, read as the reverse complement.
CATCATCATCATCATTATCATCATATCACCACCACCATCATCATCATCATGACGACCACCACCACCATCATCATCATCATCATATCACCACCACCACCACCATCATCAACATGACCACCACCATCATCATCACCATCGTCAACGTCGTCGTAACCGCTTAGGTATGGCTTTCAAAATTTAGCAGTTCATAATTGCGCTTCATTTTGACTACGTTCAGTTTTATGAAAGATCTTGAGCACATCACGGTTATTTACTGTCGCTTTTTTGCGTTGTTGTTTTGTAGTCTTTCAAGTAATTTATTCCATTGTATTGAGTTGAATTGTTTTGTACTGTGTTGTATTGTATTGTCTTTCAAGTATCGTATTCCATTGTATTGAGTCGAGTTGTTTTCTTAAATCTAAGCCCACTAAGCACAAGAACAGATGCTTATCAAGCCTCCTCTCCGATGCAATCACCGAGATCGTGTGCCTAAACCAACTGTTTAAAGAAAACAATCGAAAAGACACTGAAATGAAAAAAAAAACTAGATTATTTGGATAAGATATGCAACTATCAAATGCTCCGTAAGAAATTTTTTTTCTAATGAATTGGACGTCGTATTCAATTATTGATCTAATAAGGATCCCATTTCCCAAATTTCAAAGATCTATAGGTTTATTTGTTTTGGGTATACTCAATCTTGTATTGGGAAAACCAATAAATGTTCGTCATTTAGACTAAAAGAACATACGAGAAGAGAAGAAAAACCCTTGTTCAAACATCTAGTAATAGAAGTAACTGCACTTGTAAGTATTTTCTTTGACATGGTTATGACTTACATAAAGTCGAAATAGTGTTGAAAACAGATTCTTGTTTTGATCCAAAACTTGGATTAAGTATAAACATCACGATGTTTTCTTTTCTCGGTTTCGTAATCATAACGATGTACTTATTAAACATTGCCAAATCAACATGGCTTTTGAGTTGTTTTGTGCTGTTCTGTATTGCAGTTTAATTTGCTACATAACATTCCATCATGTTTTATTCTTTAAATTCAATTAGGAAATATTTTTATTGACTTCCCTAAACGTTTTTGCGAAATAATCATTATGATTACTTTTCTAATGTAGTTTATAGGAGCAACCACGGATGAGAAACCGCTGATTGTTACAGAATTGCTGGATACTAGCCTGAGAACATTATTACAGCAAAGATCACTCCAAGAAAAAGAAGCGGTTGAAATTGCACTTGATGTTGCAAGAGCTTTGAATTATCTTCATTTGCATGAGCCACCCATAATCCATCGCGACGTCAGTAGTGCCAATATTTTGCTGTGGTTACGGGGATCATCTTATAGGGCTAAAGTCTCGGATTATGGAACAGCAAACTTCATGATGGCTTGTTCTACTATCAATCCCGGCGCTGTGGTGTACTCTGCACCCGAGGCAGAAAGTAGTAGCAGCCAGTCGCCGAAAGTAAGTTGTCTGCATTCAAAATGGTCACAGTAGCCAGGAAAGAGGCAGGCATGTTTGACGCAGGTCCCCAGTTCGATCCTCGGCTCTGCCGAGATTTGAATATCTCTGCGACCTCTTTTCCGCCTAGGCTAACTCAGTTTTCTATCCTTTAGGGGTAGACAAAGGAGTATTAGCATCTGCTGGGAGCTAACCTGTGATTGATTAGTGTTCCATCCTAGGGGGAATCTCATCCACTTAACACCACAGAAACCGCGCCGGAGATATGCACCATTCTATGCATGAGCCACTAGGCTCGTAAAGGATTTAGCTAGCTTCGTCAGGACAGCCGTACTTTAAGAGAAGAGAAACTTGCTTATGTTGATAATTAATATATATTAAAATGATTTGTTTAGGTCTGTGGCCTGCCGGTTCTTGGAAGCTACTTCATAATCCCCTCGAACCTCCATTCTCCCCCATCCCAGCCCCCTAAACATTAGTTGAAACTTACACCAACTGCGGCTCCAGTCTAATCCAAGATTTTGAAGAGACTGTAATCGATGTTATACTTTTTATTTTTGTTGTTTGCAGCTAGATGTTTACAGCTATGGCGTTCTTCTCTGTGAAATGTTTATCAGAGAGTTTCCATTACCACATGAACGAGAGCGACAGGTATCATTGGTAACTGACGACGACTTTGCCTCAGTAATAAAGGATTGCTTAAGAGATAAGCCAGCTGAGAGACTCGAGATGAGTGGCGTTATAGAGGTGCTGAGAAGAATTGCTAGCGAGAGAGGACTTGGGGAGATTTAGGAACGACCTGCAGAAAGACCCGAGATGAATGACTTATAGAGGGGCTGGGAAGAATTGCTATAGCGAGCGACAACTGTGGGATATTTGGAAAATGCATTGAAGTGCCGTGAATCCTAGAAGCTATTTTTTTTTGCTTGGATTTAAGTGAAAACAATGTAAACAAACGTAACTTATAGGAACCACATAATTTCATTGCTAAACGGGTTGTTTATGGTGGTTTACCGTCTACATTCACGTGCTATGGATCAGGATAACATATTACTATACTCGGTTTACTTTAGTTAAAAAAACAATCCCATCCTCCATTCATTGTTGGTAAATGCTCAAATTATTGGAAAAAGCTACTTACAAACTAGTTAAACCTTAATTTGTAAAGGATGAAACGGGGAATTTAACTACTATGAATACTGGAGACCTTTAACTGTGTTAGCAACTCTCCGTAAACAGGTATTGTATAACTATAGGGCAAGGCCCCCAAATCCTTTTTTCCAGCATTTTACTTTCCAGAGATGAGAGAATTAGTTCACAGCTATGGCTTGAAAAGGCACTCCCGGGTTCGATCCCCGGCTTTGCCGATATCTTTATGTTTGTTTGATCTTCTTTTCCGCCAAAGCTGACCCAGTTTTCCATCATTCCGGGGTAGATAAATAAAAACCAGTGTCTGCTGGGAGCTATCCTGTGATAGATTAATGTCCCTTCCAGAAAAGTCAAAGAGTCTCATCCGCTTAACACTACGGAAACTGAAGATAAACACCGGTACCAATGAGTCTTTAGGCTCTTTGAAGTATTTATCCTTACTCGCTGTGGTTTGTTGCACTTACAATGCTAAATCCACAAATTATTTTCATGAAAACACTTTAATAACAACTACTGCAGCTACTAATGACCTGAGTACCAGAAATTCGGTGACAAAAATGAAGACATGTTTTTGCAGAAATTAAAATCAGTGGCTAGACACCCTAGTTGAATAATTTTGCCAACTAAAGAGCTTAGCCCGCGGTAAACATAATACACAAACTCCCAGATACATGCACCCACGAGTGGCAGACCGTTTAGTTTTGGATGTGTAATCACAGTTGTGATCTTTTATTTTTTAACCTTTGTTAATCTCTTCCATTTGTATTTCAGAACGTTTTCGTTTTTGTCAAAAATATAACGTATTGAGTTGTAAAGTTTTAAACGCTGCCGCCGAAAGTGAGTACTTACTCGAAGCTGAGCGAGGTGGAACCGTCCACGTATATGGAAAAGTTATTGAGATTGAGTGCAACATAAAGTAACTTTTTACGACTTAATTAAGATATTTACATGCTTTTGAGTAAATAAACCAATCGTAGTGCGAGTTTTGTTTCAAGTCGGCCTATGGCAGCGCGCTTTCCTTTTGTCGCAGGAATCACGTTCTTGTGTTTCAGCAGAGGTGTGTAGTATTATGTGGATACCTAGTTTCTTTGACGTAAAAGCAGGAAAGTTAAAAAAAGACAAGCAGCTGTAGTCGTCTTGTGCGTTCTATTCGCTTCATAAAACGTTGCTGCACAGGGTCTTTGAAACCAGCGCGTTCAGAGACTTATCGAGAGTAACTCGAATCGGCGTTACATACTTCATGCCAGTATGCCATATAGTCAGCCCATGTAGTCTCGCTAAGAAATAAGTATATACCTCCTTTTAAGAAAGACCCTAACCCTAACCCCTAACTGGCATGAAGTATATACCGAGTCGGCCAGCGTGCCAAACAGTGAAACCTTTGACAACTCATCGTCCAGCGAGCCAATATTACTGGAACGGACAGCGGACCAGAATGGAATTAACAAAAAAGTTTTTAATTCACTGTAAACTCAACTGGCGAGCGTGCCAAGTGAGTAATTGAATTATAAATATAGTTGTTATTCAGACTATATGAAATCAAGGTTGTTGACTTGAAAATATATTTGTATTATTGTCACATACTAGAATATTTTGATATTGTCTATAAACTTTGTTCATGATTATTGATTTTTTTAAAGTCCCTAAGTTTTGGGTTGAAGTATAAATACGCTCGAGAAATGCAGTATATTACTGGCCAAATTGTGAAGAATTCTGAATCATCTGATCTTTTTTGGATTTCACTCCCTGGTAGGTTCAATCATGAACCATTCCGATTTTGCATTTTTATCATTTTGACTAAAACCGATCAAAACTATTCTTTGGTAATTACAAACTTTAAATGAAAAAATGGTTTGTACTCGTTGCCACTTATCCACAGCTACAACTAGTAATGTAGAAACTAAGCTGGATCGAATGGCCTAGATTTCAAAATAATCTATATTTCTCCTCAAAAGAAGGTACCAAAGAGTGTTTTTAAGAACAAAATGAATTTTCTTGCAAGTCACTAAGCGAAAGCTTCAGAACCCTCAACAATACTAAGATTATTTGCAAAGACGTATATATAGATAAGAATCCAATTTTACACTAACTTGGATTGTATTTTCTTTAGAAGTAGCTTCGATACGTTTATGCACTGAATTGGTCATTGAAGTCTCAGTAGAGACATTTGTCTCTTCTGGGTGCTTAGAACAGCAGGCCCCCTGTAGCGCAGTCAAATAGACATTTGACTCAAGATGATTCCTGTCCTCCATTTGAGGTATGAAGTCATCGTAAACCCTACCGGCAATATTATGGTCTGCGTGAGAGCTTAAGTCCTGGATGTGCAACACTCCGATATTGAATCCTCAAGAATCCCTTGTTCTTTTATCTAATTTAGCGTATGTGTTATTTATTGATTCATCCACTGGTTTTCTCTGTAAAGCTGCGTACTTGTCGTTCTCTGTAACGTTGGATCCATTCAAAGCGTTACCATCCCCGTGTGGTACATCTTGTATGGATGCGCTTGCGAAGTCTGGAGGATTGGCGTATCTTGGTGTCTTTTGGAGACGTTTTGGTTTAAGTTTCTTTGAAGGGATTTCAACCTCGTTTGGCTCATCATGCAATCTGGGAATATCATACTGTTTAGCTGCTGCCCCTTCCAAAGCAGCCGGAATTTGCGGGATCCCGTCGACGACGGGGTACTGTCCGGGCAATTTTTCTAAGGGAAGGGATGGAAGAGCTCTGTTCTGCACTGAGTCCGCGCTTTCGTAGGCTTGGTTGGAAACGGAGTTTGAATATGAACGCGTTTGCCCAAGCTCTAGAGTGCGAGAGAAATATACAAAACCATCCTCGTTTTTGTTTCTCACTCTGCGTTTGTGATACCTTTCAGATAAAGATAAATTTATTTGTTAGCATTCCTAAACTGATTAAATTGCATGTTGTTACTCGTTTTCATTATTAAACTTCTTCTTTCATTCATTTCTATTTGTTAACGTCCCACGTTACACGTGATCAAAACGCTTTCCAAATCGTTTCTGAAGTAAACAAAAGTTTAAGCATTTGAAATGTTCGTTTGTCATACTCTTTGGTAGCCTACGACTAGTAACTACAGTCTCGTTTTAAAGCGAGTGATAGAGTTGTTATACTCGAGGAAAAGTGGACGCCCTCATGGTTTAGTATTACTTACATATATAACTACTTGGACGGCCTCCTGGCTTAGTATTACATATATAACTAGTTGGACGCCCTCATCTTAGTATTACTTACATGTAAAACTTGTTGGACGCCCTCATCTTAGTATTACTTACATATATAACTAGTTGGACGGCCTCATGGCTTAGTATTACATATATAACTAGTTGGACGGCCTCATGGCTTAGTATTAGTTACATATATAACTAGTTGGACGGCCTCATGGCTTAGTATTACTTACATATATAACTAGTTGGAGGGCCTCATAGCTTAGTATTACTTACATATATAACTAGTTGGACGGCCTCATGGCTTAGTATTACTTACATATATAACTAGTTGGACGGCCTCATGGCTTAGTAGTACTTACATATATAACTAGTTGGACGGCCTCATGGCCTAGTATTATATACATAACTAGTTGGATAAAAAGCAAATGGTAAGGTTAATATAAGCAAATACTTTATTGAATATCTTTTTATTCAATCATTCAGTAATAATTTAGCAATTACAATATGACACTAGTAAAGTGATACTGAATGGTTACAACCGGTTTTATTCCATTTTGTGTATGCTTGGTTTCATTCAGCTTTAGGTTACTTTGTTTGGTATTTGTTTTATTCTTGGTTTCACTAAGTCCCACAAGCATATATATAACACAATCGCAGATGGCGGTCAAATAATGAGTTTCAAACTAGATTCTTATTAATGAGTTTCTTTTGTAAACTGACCACCATGTGCGCTGAACTGGACCTTAATGAAACCCACCAATTTATGGCACAATATTCTCAAAAACTTACCAAATAACACCAATCAGAATTGCAATGACTAGAATCCCAGCTAGAGTAACTCCGCCAATAATCATAGCTTGAAAAACGTCTACGTAAAACGATAGAACGAGTTAGTTCATAACAGTGGTTATAAATGAGAGGAAGACTCAAAGACAGTCGGTTTATCAAATGCGGAACTTATAGGAGTCCAGAATCATTTCAGCGAATAAAGGAGAAAGTGTCAAACGTGATATCAGAAGTGATGGAGGAATGATTTTGAAAAGTGAGAGAATGAAGGGAGGAACTGAGAATAGGAGCAAGGAAGGGAAAGAGTGAGCGGCAGACAGGTAGGAAGAAGGAGCAAGGAAAGAAGAGGGGGAGAGAGGCAGTATGGAAATTGAGTCAGGTTGTTCAGGGGAGTCAACTAGCAGGTTGGCGTAGTGGTCATCAGTCGCACCTCCCACCTCTACGACGCGGGATCCTGGGCTCCGCACGTGGGCAGAGATTTGTTGATCTCAATCTGACGCCGAGGGTTTTCTCCGGGTATTCCGGTTTTCCTCCCTCTGCAAATTCGACTTTCACGCCAAGATCTGAACCGTCGAGCGATTAAACAGCCAGGGGCTACGAAAAATGGGAAACCACTTCCCATTTCGCAATTGACGTTAAATAAAGTATTTTTTTAAAGCATGCAGGAAGGGAGGAAGCAGTCACAGAGGAGAGATAGGGAGGGAGGTGCACAGTTTATAGTAGACTCAAATTAATCACTTAATACCTTTCTTTTGCTCAGGTTTTGAAGGACCATTGTCTCTAAAGTGCTGAGGTCGCTTTCCGTCAATTAACACAATCTGTTAATACATGAAACGTCAGGTTGAACTTTGATAGTCTGTTCTAAGCAAACTTTTGTCACGCACATGATTAAAATAGGAACGAATTTCATTATGATAGGAAAATATGAGGATTAATGCAGAGAAGTGAAACCCGAAATAAAATATTCTAAACTGGAAAACTAAAATTAAAAGGTTTTAAATGCAAGGTTCGTTTCGGCTACTGTAGTGTTGAGTGGATGAGAGTCTAATCTCCCCCACCCCCTTCCCCTTTCCCTTTCCCTTCCCCCGACTGGACAGAAAACTCGTCCATCGTGGTTTAGCTTGTTCGTAGTATATCTTGGAAGGATGGCAAGCTGAAATTTTGGCAAAGCCACGGATAGTATCCAAACACCAGTGGCTGAAGGGCAAAGATATTATCAATTGTGCCAATCACATCGCCGTAGTATCATAAATTCTCTTAATATTATTTTACTCTAGTTGGACAATATTCTGAATGTCGGTCAAGAAAAAATACATTAATTGTATGCACTGGTTGCAAAACAGCTATGTTAACGAGACTTCCAGCCATTTCACGACACCTGTGCAAGAGCACCTTCCTATACGGATAAGAAAGATAGCCAAATTTAAGGCATCACAGCTACGCCGAGAGAAGTGCTATTCTAAATGTCTTTCCATCTTAGATGAAACGAGCTCTAAGTTCTTTGTGAAAATCAAAGAAGCACATCACAAAGAATGAATTAAACCCTTATTTAATCTATAATTGTTTCGTGTAAATTGAAATCCCTTTCGTATTTGTCTATTTATTCAGTTTTGGAATGTACTTAAACTCAGAAATTAATCTATATGTATATATACTCCAAGTTCAGTTAAAACTGCCAAAACATATCAAACATGAAACTTGGTTGTTTTGAGCGTTAAAACAATACTGATTAGAAAACCTTAAGTTATAACGGGATTTTAAACGGATGTTACCTCAAAATCGTCAAAATCCTGCGTCAGATTATTCAATAACGCAGCAAGCACATCTTTAGATACCACGCTGAGTTGAGTGACGTTGTCGGACGTGGATATGGTTAGAGCAAGTTCGATAACAACCCGGTTATTTTCCTTTTGCTCTACTGTACTAACTATAACCACATCGTCTACTTCTTGAGCGGTAAATCTGCTTTCATTGGCTTTCCTATTATAAGGTACATGAAAAAAAACAAGTCTAAGGAGAAGTTTTGTTTTTTAGTCAAAGTAATAGCTGTAACGTGGACATAATTAGAGCAAGTTCGATAACAACCCGTTTGTTTTCATTTTGCTCCACTCTACTAACTATAACTACATATTTGCTTTGGAAATCTGCTTCTTGAGCGGTAGATCTGTTTTACTTTCCTCTTCCAATCACAAGAAAAATAAATCTAACTGAAGGTTTGAACTTGAAGTTCTTGTAGCACATTTGGCGTCTTGTTGTTTGGTACACTAACATAAATATGGGAAGGGAAGAGAAAGGAAATTAGAGGGAAAGGAGGGGAAAACAATGGGATAGGGCAGGGGAAACGGCATTGGAGGATAAGGAGCAGAGGGGAAAGAACATTAAGGCAAGTGGAGGAGTATGGGCATCGGAGGGAAGGAGAACCATTGAGGAGAGGGAATGCGAAAGCGCATTGGTAGAAGGGAGGAGAAGGGAATTTGGGGGGCAGGGAAGAGAAAAACATTTGGGCAAGTGGAAGGGGAAGAGAGGGGAAAACATTGCGAGAGGCGAGGGGGAAGGGCATTGGAGGAACGTGACGAGAAATAACATTTGGGCAAGTGAAAGGGGAAGGGATGGGAATGAACATTTGGCAAATGGAAGAGAAAGAGCACTGGTAGAGAAAAGTACGTTGAGGCAGGTGAAGGGCTAGGAAAAGACATTGGATAAAAGTAAGGTGAAACAATGAGGAGAGGGGAAGGGAAAACATTGGGACAGGAGGGAAAGAACTATGGGAGAGGGAAAGGGAAAATAATTTGGAGAGAGGAAGGAAAACAATGACAAGAAGAGGGGAAGGGAAAACCATTAGGAGAGGGGAAGGGGAAAAATAGTTTGGAGAAGGGAAAGAAAAGAATATGAGAGGACAGGAGAAGGGAAATTGCGTTGGTGAGAGGGACGGGCGTTAAAATTTAAAGAAAAAAAAGAGCAAAACGATACTGCATGCGGATGGGGCGTTAGTTATTAAATATGAAATCAATTTTTTTTTTCTTACGAATAGAAATAACTTATTAGTAACATACTTGTAACATTTACAACGCGCTTACTCTTTTAAAAGACAATAGTTCTTCTTGCAGTGGTCATTCAAGCTCTGGACTATTCTTTGTTTAAACATCGTCGTGTTAAACTGGAGATTAAGAAGTTAGACTAGTTACAAAGGGAATATTTTACAAGAGTTAAAGCTATTTATACTAACAAGTACGTTGTTCACGACAAGTTTTTTATATATATTTTTACTAATGATTATAAAAGTACTAATCACTGTAGAAATTTTCCAACATCTACTCGTGATTCATTTTTCCAATAGAATATTGTTTTTCAAACAATTCTAAGTATCTGGACATATTGTATGACAGATGTTTACACATTTGTCAAATACTCGCTTAAGATGTGATTTTTAAAATATTTGATTGAGAGTTTAAATGGGGCTCATTGATTACTTAGAATCAGCAAAGTTTTTCACTGATTACATCTGAAATTTCAGGAGATATTTTTAGCTGATTACTGCAGAGAGTCAACCAAAAACTTGCCTTATCACTGACCAGTTAGCCGAAAACTTAATTGGTTACTGAGAAACTGGTATAGTCTCATTCAGAACTTCTTAAATAGGTAGATTTCTATTGCAATAAAATTTACATCCTTAGTTTTGATAAATTTGCTTTCACGTTTTCATTTAATAAATAGAACTTCATAGCCTGGTGAAAACCGAGGCGAACGTTTGGGAGAATTCGAGAGCGTTCATTTATCCCTTGGAGATTTAAAGAAAACACTTCACTTGCAATTAAACTTGCTCATCCTTTTGTCGTTTTAATATATTTTTTCTCGCACATTTTTATCCTTTTATTTATTTTTGTTTTTCTACATATCTATCTTATACACCATTTTACTAAATGCAAATTTTTGTTCTCCCCAGTCCTCTGTGGGGACAAAAAACTGCAAATCTAGTGAATTAATAAGACAAAATGTGACCGAGCAACACTATTTTGCCCCCACAGAGGCCTGAAACTGGCAAAATTTATATTAGTAAAATGGCGTATTGTGTTATCTATCTCTGAATGACTATATAACCAACTCCATATTTATCTTCCACATATTCACTCCGACGAAGGACTACAGTCTGAAACGTCAATTATCAAATTCTCAACACTGTGTAAAAGTTATAAATTTATCAAATTATGTATAATTTGCACTTCATTTCGTTGAGGCTGACACAAAAATGAAAAAACTTAAATTGCTCTCATATAGTGCTCTAAAATGATTTAAATTATTTCGTTTGAAAGCAAGAGAGTAGATTTCTTATTGAAAAAGGTCGTGGGCCTAGGAAATGTGAATCGTCTTTTAAGAAAGCGGGTGTTTTAATAGACAAGTCGAAGTTAATCCGTATAATGTGTATATGTATGTATCTACACGTATGTATCTTTGTATTTGTTGGTCGCGTCTGTAATAAGCATTTGACATTTCGAAGCTATTTGCCCTTTTTAAACAAAAAAACTCGTTACCTCTGCGAGGTTGCTTTGAATCGTTAGTTCCGTAATACCGTCACCTAAAAAAATACCAAAAAGAAAGGAAATTCAAAGGACGAAAAATTTAGGAAAATATGGCAAGGAATTGCGAACGGATTAACTGCTAGAGAGAGAAACAAATAACAGACGAACAAGAATTACTAATCACGGGATGGCATCACACATAAATTTTGTTCCGTAACAGTTAATAAAGTATGCCAGTTAGGGTCTCCCTAAGATGGGGTTATATATTTACTTGTTAGCGAGACTATATGGAGGCAACTATATGGCGTACTGACATGAAGTATATACCTTAATAAATAAGCAACCTTAAAAAATCACTGTAAAACATCCGCGTGAGCGATCACGTGATTTGGACCTATCTATCGATACCGCTACGTTCGGTCATTAATTTGCTTAATATATGCTTTTTTATGTGTTAATAGCTTGAAAATAGCCAGGTCTTCAATAAATTCAAACCCCTAAATATATGAATCAAAATTTTTTTTTTGAGCTTTTACACTCAGCGAAAGTTGTCAATTATCAGAGAAAACACTCAAGTGATTGGCGGGCTTCTGAGGCGCTAGCGGCCTGAAAAACTGAAAATTTCCCGCCTTTAAAGTTTGGCATATATGCAGCACATTGCAACGATTTTGTTCAATTTTTCTGTTTGATGTTTTAAAATGGAATTCAATCCTTTGCCAGATTTACTGAATCCCGGATTTACAATAATTGAATTAACCCTAAATCCTTTACACGGGCTTTATGGGGGGAGGGGGGGGGGCATAAAAAGCACGACTGTTATAACTTCTCACCTATTCAACCAATTTAAACGAAACATGACCCAATTACAGTTGCTCAGAGGGCAATTTTTTTATGTTGTTTGATTGTTAAATTACGTTACAGTGAGGTCAGTATGACGTCACATTAGCAAAATTTGCTTTTTTCTGTAACTTTCAAGTAATTTCAGTAATTTGAAAGAAATTTGGCACAAGTATGGTTGTTCACGTATAAAACTTTGCCTTGTTGTGAGAACAGTATGTCAAACGTTACTAGGAAACTGTATTTTCCTCAAATGTGTCGCAATAAGTATGACGTCATAATAATGACGTCATCATGATGTATTTAACTTATAAAGACATAAAAAAAGTGTGTGTTTTAGGAAGCACATTCTACACAAATAAAATCTAAAACATCAAAAAAATTAAAAATCAGTATAAAGATTTTAGAAAAGTTATTATGACCAAAGCCGTTACCATGGCAATGAAGGACAGCCCAATCAACAACTCTTACCTAGAGGATATAGTCAAATACATTTTAGTAAACGTCACAGAGTTTGGAAACTTGTTTTAATTGCACCAAAGTAACCAATAATAAATTGAAACCAGCGCATGCACTTTGTACCAAGCCCCTCCCATCCTCCTCGAGTAAGATAGGGTTAAACGATCACATTCATGTTGTTGAGTGACTGTGTGTACAGTCAAAAAGCTTTCGCGCCAAAACGAAATACGTTCAATGTAGTACTTGATTAACATTACATAGAGGTCAACTTAATTAATTTCTGAAACAAAGAGTTAATAAAATAATAGAATCAATATATCAATTTATAAAATAATTTGGATAATACGTACGTTTTTATTGGTCTACAAGTGTATTTTCATAGCGCTATGAAGCACAAAAATCACGTGACTGTCTCCGAGTTGTGGGAATTTACAATACGAGCTTCGTATATTGTCTTTCTCTTTATTAAGATTGAAAATGGTAATTTTATAAAAGAAATAAAACATGTTGTCCGTGCCTCCATAGCCTGTTGAAAACCTCGGCAAAGTTTGTGAGAAT
>JANCMA020199274.1:0-13338 GCA_024336925.2 Zoanthus solanderi | reverse complement strand
TTTAGGTTTGCCAGTACATTTTTTAGAATTGAATTAAGTACCAGTAGTTAGAATTTCTTTTTTCTAAACTATTCTTCCACAATTAATATTTTCTTTTTATAAAAACATAGCGGTTAATTTTTTTTTAACTAAAATAAAACAATGTTTGTGCAGGGTATAGAGAACTTAATGGTTTTCACACCGTTCTCACAACACATTTGTTTGTATAACCAATTTTCTAACTCTTCGTAGCTCCTTGCAATAGCACCAAACAAAAGAAATGTTGCTCCAAATTTAGTTTTTAGAGCAGTCACGGGTTTTATTTTTGTTGGTGAGCTAAAAGCTAAATCTTTACGGGTTGATTCCATTACTTATTTTTTTAAGGAAAAGGTGGTCTTTTGAAAGAGAATAGCAAACATTCTGTAGAAATGAATTTGATAAATGATCAAATGTATCTACATTGGATAAATAGTTTTTTAATCAAATCTGGCTTCAAAACTTTGATCATCGCTTTAGGGGATTGCTCTGACGAAGGAATAACGCTCGACACGAGTCGCTTAGTCGGAGCTGACTAGACCATGCAAGCTGCTTTTTCACTCGCCGAAGCACGTCACGTCAATTGATAGTTTTTCAAATGAAACTTTTAAAAAAGTTTTCATAAGCGTCGGCGTGTAACCAGAACCATATTCACACTTGTTGCCCGGGTATTGGTGCCTGAGATCAGTGAGAAAATGGTGCGGTTCTCAACCTCCGAGTATCCGATATTTAGTAGTGTTCACACTCAATTACAACAAACTTAGCCACATGCTCTAATTAAACTTAACTAATCAAAACATGCCTGCTTGTTATGTTCGATATTTTTTTATTTTATTTTTAATTTCATGGCTTTTTCACTGTTTTGATTTACATTTTATACTTAAAACAGACCGCAAGTTATGTCAAGTGTAACAACGAAAAAGATCAGTGTGCATGGATTGTAATAACGGAAGTCTATTACAGAATTACAAAATTCCAGCTCCGCGGCAACCATTTTATACCCTCGTCCAACTTTGAGTGCGGCAAGAGTTTTTCGGTAACAAAAAGGCAGTGTGTTTGTGGGTTAATATGCCAGAGATCTGACATAAAATATGTGCACACAAGGACCCGTAGCCTACAATACATGCCCCTAATTCCTAAAGCTACACGAGGGGTTTGGCTTCGAGTGTCGTATATGTGCATATTAGATGTTTAAAAAAAAGGCTCACAGATAGCATAAGCAAGCTAAACCATTGTTCAAAAAAAAGCAATATAACTTAATTTTATTTGTTGCAGTTTCAAATGAAATAAGTTGTTATTCTTGGCGCCAGACGACGTGTGATTCAGAGTATTAGAGATTATTATGATCATCACGACTCCGACGCTGGACTGTACAAAACGTGACACTGATTGGTTTGCTAGTTACGGCGATAAATAACAAAAGCATAAGTTCTTAATCTATTAATCGGAATCTATAGTAGCTGAGAGGTTTAACACACATAAAATGCATTCAATAAACCCAACTGACATTGGAGGTAATCTGTTGACTTTTTTGTAAATTTGGCGGATCTGAAGCAAGGTTCATTCAAGCCTGACAAATTTACATGAAAGAGGCCGTTGAATATAAAAGTCCTAGGGACTTGTTCAGACATTGGCAGGTGGGATCTTTAAATTAAATGGGTAAAATTTTGTAACCCTCTCTTTTAGCCTGGCCTAAAATACCGTGATCTTTTCCCTTTGTTTTGTATGAATAATGCATCAAGGTCTAATTATACCCATTCAGTGCCAGTGGCCATGGTCGACTTACAGGATTTGTAGATATAATTGACTGTTGTATCTACTCTTAAGCCCCTTCTACAAGAGCAATTTTTATATGACAATTTTTATGAAGCAATTTTTATTTGCTCATTTAGATGAACAAAATTGACCAAAATTTTTGTATGACAATTATATTTGCTGAAAAACTGACGTGTTAGTTTTTATGTGGCAAATAAAATTTGTCAGATACAGAAAATTGTCGGTGTAGACGAGACAATACATAAAACTGGCAATCTTTTTGATGTCATCCATAGTTCCTAGTCTCCAATCTTCAAATAAAAAGTGCTCTTGTAGACGTAGCGTTTACTTGACAGGCAAATAAATAAAACTTGTCACAAAAAGAATTGCTCGAGTAGACGGGGCTTTATATGAGTATATAACCAGAACTTGCTTAGTTTTGTAATAAGAGCGCAATAAATGTATTTGATAGTTATAATGATCTCAAAGTTGTTGCTTGAATGTTAGTTGTAGTAAGAAGTGCGCATGCCTTAGGCGTTGGCCTTTTATCACGTTGCACTAGTAATCGGCGTTACAAAACAATAGCACCAGAAGCAACAACAACGACAATCTTTATTTTCTTAACTATTTACACAAAAGCACAGAATACTAAACTAAAGCTAATCTAAGGGGGCCTGATGACTAACGTGTAGTGCTCGAGATTAACAATTATATTTATTTAATTTTATAGATATCTATACTAAAAGGAAATGATATATATATAAAGAGATGTACAAAGGCGAGAGAAATTTACTGTTAATATAAAAAGATAGTAAATAAAATATTGGAATTAAAATTGGATTTTATCTTAGAAATAATTATATTTATATCACGAACGAGTCTTCTTAGTCAAAAATACTTAAAAGAACAAATTAGTTTTAAAAGAACTTAAAAGAACACTTTGAATTTTTCTTTTGAATAAATTTGTTAGTAGCTCCAGTAAACCCAGCCCACAGGATTGTTAATGATTCCGCGCGCATAGCTAGCTGATTAACACCAAGCCACTGGAGAGTTGTTTTTAAAAAAAGGATGCGCTTGAGGTCAGTGGATTCACTGAGTTGTAAAACAAATATGTAGTTTGAGAAATATACTGACTTCTCTGACCAAGGCTCTAGGTCGATAAGCTGCATGTTGCGAACTGCTGGATTGCAGCAAAGTTTCTTCAGGAGACATGCAGGACCTTATAGGTGTAACTAAATTCATTTCTTATGACTTTTATCTGTCAGTTTTAAATATCGTTCGATTAAACCCGAAAATTGGAGTTGGATGGTCACTTTCATTGAATTACTAATACTGTATTTCAGGTGATTTTTTTATAAAGCTAGCTATTTTTTGTTCCAAGAAAAATTGAACTCAACTGTTCTCCAAGTTGTTTTAAGCTTGTTAATCAGAAATATGCGTCGATTAAAGGACTAGATGAAAATAAGCACTTGCAAAATGCTGTTAAACTATATACTTATAGCAAGTTCAGTTTGTCAGTGTAAGTCGAGGAACCAATCAACAAGGACAAATAATGCGATATTAACCGTATGGACTTTAACAAAATATCTGAATGTAAAGTGAGCACTTATGCGGGTATAGATTTAATCAAGAGAGGATGGGTGGGTAACATCCGCGGAAGAACTGGGTACCATGTCTAAAAATAACTTAAGAGGGGTTATCCTAGGAATAAGATCTATATCGAGGATTCATCCTCTTACTTCTCTTGAGTTAATAGAACTGCACTTTTTCTATATAAGCAACTTGACTCGGCCAGAGCCCTAAAAGCTGCTTAAGTTTGAACTATTTCAGGTCTAAAAGTTGCTAATCATTTGCTTAGCAAATACATGATAAAAGTAGCGTCATTTATTGAGCCCAAAAAGTTGCTTAATTTTAGGGATCATTCAGGGTATGAGTCCCTTAGCAGAGAATGGTTCTTGAAGGCAAGGTTGTTTTCTTTTATATTTAATCTCAATACTCAATACTTCAAAAGGCAAACTACAAAACACCAAAATGTTATACGTTTTGTACCAAAAAGAACAAAAGATGTCTGAATTACCGTGCCCGAGCAGTTTAATGTTTTTTCAACGAATTGTACAGGCCCGTAGCAGTCCCCCCCCCCTCCCCCCAGATTCTTTTGAAGGTAGGAAATGAGGAAATACAGTAAATAGTCAATGGAATTAAAATATTAAAAAGATATTATTTCCGTTACATATAAACATGTATGTTACCATTGAACAGAAACATTGTTACGCTTAAGCTGAGAAGGGTCTGCGGTACAGAAATGCTGCCATAGTCCCCCCCTCCCCTACCCCATCCAGAAATTTTCCCACTGCTACGGGCTTGTTGTACGTACGTACCAAGCGTTGTTTACGGTTAGACAATTCAGCCCTAAAAGTTACTTAAATTTTGGGCAAATGAGCCCTGGTTGCTTATAAACTGGTTGCTCATATAAAAAAATGTACTAAACACACTATTTCACAAATATCAAAGCTTTCATGTAATTGTGATGAGCAGCCACGTCTGCAATGGCTACAAATCACTAACAGGCTGATCAAAACTGTTTCTTTCTTAGTATTTTGTAACTGTATGCTTATTATTTATTGACGATGTTTGAAGCACATTTCGTTTTGCTCGTTCACTATGCATACTTTCACCTAACCGGCTAATACAAGCAGTAATCCGTTCAATCACTGTAGCTCTGTAGAAATTTATTAGAAAGGGAAAGAATTAAACCGTTTGCATTTTGAAAATTTTACCATTGTCTTTTAATTGGATAGAGTCTGCAAAAACTAATTTGCTTTCTTATTTTATTGGGGAACAGTTTATGGAGGCAACAGAAAGGCTGCTCGCTCTTCATGAAAAACGTTTGGTCATTAAACTGTATTTCAGTGTTTCGGTCTTGCACAATTTTGCTGAACCATTACAACCATGCGTAAATATACTGACAAAGGCCTACCGAAACGTATAACCTTTTTGTAATAGTAATTTAGTGGCGATGCGTTATAATATAAATTGGTTAACGCGTTTGGTTAACTGGCTACGCATTTTACAGACTGCATCACCTTGCTCGGTTTTGCTCATTAGTCGATTAGAGCTAAATCCTTTACGAGCGAAGTGGCCCATGAAGCCGGCGCTTATCTCCGGTTGTTGCAGTGTCAAGCGGATAAGAGACTTTGACATCCCCTGCACAGGACACTAATCTATCACAGGTTAGCTCCCAGCAGATGCTGATACTCATTTACCTACCCTGGAAGGATGGAAAGCTGAGTAAGCTTACGCGGAAAAGAAGTACAAATATTCAAATCTCGTCAGAGCCGGGATCGAACCCGGGGGCCTTGTGGTCGGAAAGCAGAGATCTTACAAACTGCACCAACCATGCCCGCTCTTTGCTCATTAAAACAAACTTTTAAATAAAAACAATGTTCCTTTTCCCCAAGTGTATTCTTTACTTGACTGTATACCAATTTCTCTGATATTCTGATATTTACAGCCTTATACAAACACAGTTTATGGTTGCACAATCACTGAAAAATAACTGTCAAAATAACTTTTTGGAAAACAAAGGGACCTAAAACAAATCAAAAAAGTTATTTGCATGAGTTATACTTTTCAGTTTTAGATCACTTAATAACCAGGACTAACGTACTGGTAACAAACAGTTCAAAATCTGGATATTTTTGGATTTTTTAAATTTTATTCTCATTCACCTCAAAAGTACCGAGCAATAAATGTTTTAGTTACATCTAAACTCAAAACTGATCTATAACTGATTTGCTCTCAAACTATAAAATTTGTTTGAAACCATCGTGTCAGACAAGTCAATGCAATGATTCTGTATTTTTTTGATAAATTTGTAGCATCTAAACTAAAGTGAGACCTTTGAATGCACTTGATTGAGTTGACCTAGCTCGACAAGTGGACTCAGTTTTCAGACTGGCAACTTAGAAAACTGAAAACAGTTATTTTCATTCAGATGTCGAAGAAAAACAAATATTTTTCCATTCATGTTGTTTGGAACACACAAAAACATCTGCGTCGTTTGTTTGAATAACTTTCAGTCGACCAGATCAGACAGATTGTCGGAAGGAGGAATATTAGCAATAATGGATCTTGTAATGGCTGATCTTGCTTTGTGGTCCTTAATCAGCTTATGGCCAAAAAAATAAACAGGACGCAATACAAATTCAATAACCGAAACTGAAAAGAAATTAACAGTTTTATTTTTACCGTGTTCTCATTAACAGATTGTCGATTCACTAAAGTGTTTTTCAATAGCACTAAAATGAGCTGAAAGGCAAGCTGACTGTAATAGCTTTTCAAGCTCTTTTCTCCTTTTTCTGCACAAATCTATCAAATTCAACTTCTAATGAAATACAAAAAAATGTTATTAATCTCCAACTAAAGTTTGTTGTATTAAATAATTCAATCGTGAAAGCTAAATAAAACATTAACAAACTTTATCTTCTAAAAGCCAGAAGCTCTTTTTATATGACAGAACTTAAGCTTGCTGATCATCATGAGAGCGTCCGTCGAGCATTTCAACTATCAATTTGCTTCAGCCTTTATCGTGTTACTTATCTAATTTCGTTTTGCATATTTTCTATTATTTATGTTAGTGTGTATTCCAATCAGATTTTTTTCAATTTTTGTTGTTAAAACTGTTGTTTGACACAGAAATCAAATTAATTTTGAGCTATCACCACCAAAGTTAACGGTATATTGAATTGAGTTAATTTTTATAGTGGGTCACTATACCAGTTCACTTCTCGTTTTGTTTTCAAAATGTAAACTTGTTTAAGCTGCAAAGCAGTATTTGGGGCCGGATGGGGCAAATACCTTATTGAAATGGAACGGTATTACTTCTGATACACCGGATACTGTTAATATAAAATATTGCAACTTTTAAACTTTCTCAATCGCAAAACTCACTTTGTTCGCAAAAACAATTTTTTTAATTCTGTGAAACCAATAACAACATGCATAACACACAAAACGTTTCGAACCAGAAGGATTGCCAACAACGTAGTTAAATACAAACAATTCTTTTACGTTCTCGGCACTCGCTGTAGGTTTAACATTAATCATGAAGTGACGTTGTACTATTTTTATACAGACAACATTAGACGTTATATTTTGTCAATGCAAAAATACCTATCGTAAATTCTTTTGACACAAAATGGATGGACTTCCTTAACTGTAAAATTAACTCGAATTTCAGCCCTTTGTTGGTTGATTTTAAAGTTATTTATATAATGAGGAAGCAACCAATGTTACAGGGGTTGGGTATAAGGCTCTGTGATTAAGAAACGTTATAAAAAGGAGGGGTTGTCAACGGACAACAGGGCTGAGCTTAAAGTAGCTTTTAGAGATCGCCTTGAAGTGGTGCAGTGGTGAAAAAAGGTTTTCTCTCTCCATCGCTGTAGGCTATGTTATTCTTACGAGTCCCGTAAATTACCAAAAAGCTCAACATGGCGCTAACTTTTCTTTGGTCAAATCGTGACGTTTAAATCCAGAGATTTCGATTCAAAGTTTTAATTTGTTCTTTTATTGCACGTACACCTATACCTTATCCTATACGTAGACCTAAACCTACACCTATAACTATACCTACACTTACATCTATACCTATACCTACACCTACACTTACACCTTTACCTATACCTACACCTTCACCTTCATCTTTACCTATACCTATACCTACACCTTCACCTTCATCTTTACCTATACCTACACCTTCACCTTCATCTTTACCTATACCTATACCTACACCTTCACCTTCACCTTCATCTTTACCTATACCTACATTAACTCCTACACTTAGCTATTCCTACACCTGTAAGTAACTATACCTATACGTACACCTTATCCTAGCATCCAACGGTCTCGCCGGCACGCTTTTATTCTTGTAAATATTAGTCTTAAATATGTAGCGCTAAAAAGTAAAAACATCAAACCATTGGCCAATGTTTAATACTGATTATTTAGCTATCAATGTAGAAACAATACAGATCAGTTTTGGAGGATAAATGACAAAACTTTATATACATTTATACATAGAGGATGGGCGGCCATGGTTGGCGCGGTTGTAAGATCTTTGGATTCCGACCACAAGGTCTCCAATTCGATCCCGGTCCTGCAGAGATTTGAATATTTGTACGAGCTCAGATTTCCATCCTTCAGGGGTAGGTAAATGAGTACCAGTGTCTGCTTCGAGCTAACCTACGAAAATGAGGATTAGTCATCTAGGGGGATTCAAAGACTCTCATCCGCTTAACACTAAAGAGATAAGCGCCGGCTCCATGGGCCACTTGTCACGTAAAGGGTTTAACTTTAGCATACATAGACGATATTACACGGTGGCACGAAGATATGAATTGTGTTTTTGAGTAATAAAAACAATATTTTACAAGCAAACGCAGCCAGTGAGTAAAGTGTTTCATTTTATCTAACACGAGAAAATAAAATTCACATTTTCAAGCCAACGTGTAATGTTCTCATTATTATATGGACAAACTGAGACAAACTAAAATAAAAACAAAACTTTGATTTTAATTTTACTTTCATTTCAATGCAAACATAGCAAATATTCCTTACAAGACGTTACATGACACTAAAACTACAATCACAAAAGTTCAAAAAATGTTTTTATTTTTATTTAAAAATTTCACCAAATCATAGTCTGAAACCTCAACGAAATCCCGAGGAGCCGCATAACATAATACATAATTTTTCACATCTATGGTAAAATATGAGTGTTTTAGTTTCTGGTAAAACACCATAATCCATAAAATAAATATACATGATTTTTTATTTTGAAGAGAATTCCACTAAAGAGGGGCTGATTCTCGAAACATTTTATCCTTACATTGCTGACGGCAATGGTGAAACAGTTTTACTTTATTTTAGATATGATTAAATCAAGCGTCGTACCCAATCGCTTTGGCATTTCAATAATAAACGGAAGCCACATGTTAGAACTAAAGAATACGGGTTTTATCCACCTCGCACTTTGCTTAAAGATCTGTTAGGTCAGAGACCGGAATAGGTGTGGTGGACGACCTATGGCTTTCTACCCAGGATTTAGTGAAAGGTCGTTCGACTTGATGATCTTCCTTGTGAGTTCTGAAATTTTGTATTTGTTAGAAACAAGAATTGTTTAAATTTCTTCAATTTAAGGGTTGCGACACAGCCACTCAAAACACCCCTGGATCCGCTTCAAGCTGTATAATTTACGTACACCTATTGAATGATGGTGATTAATGAAAAAGGCATGCTGGGAAGCCATGATGCTAAATAGGAATAATTTTGAGTAGCCATGTAAAACTGGTGTATGCGATGTACTCAATCAATCATCTGCTATTTATTCCACTTGTTGTTTGAGCTTGGGAAGATTTACTTCTTATCGCTTTTAAGGTTCTGAAAGATTAATAAAGCAAAAGATCTTCCTTTACACACTTTTAATCAGTCATTCGGTGGCATATCTAGAAATATTTTAGTGACGTATGGGAGGGGATGAGTTAAAAGAATCACAATATATAGTCTGACAAAGGTTCTGATAGTTTAGGCTGCCAAGCTGACTTATTGCCAAATTGTTTATGTTTTGCATTAACAAAAAGCTTGCTTTACGTAAACTGAAGAATCTGTTTCAGTAGTGGTAATAACTTACACAATACATTAATGACTTTATACAAAAAGATAGAGACTGAGGCCGTCGTTATTCTCCTTGAATTGATAGAAATCAACTTCACAGATTTTCTTGGAGTCTAGATGAATAACATGGCTTTACATTGCAATAACTGTATAAGTTCTGATATTGAATTATTTTTGAAGCTATGATTGTACTTTCCGAATGCAGGAGAAAGATCAATCTCTCTGCTTAATTCCGTTCTGTTAAAAAGTAACACTAACATAATATTCACAAGCTCTCTGACGCTTTTTAAATAAATCTTGGAAATATGTTTGGCCAGTTTAGCGAGCTGTGAAGTAACATATACTTACAGGTTAAAACACCTCGCATTTCCAGAAATCCATCCATTGTATTACTTTCTAAAGTAACACGTTGTATTTTGCATAGGAAACTTGGCCTGGCTCAAAGAAAGAAGCTAAAATTGTGTGACATCTTAAATGTTACACTAAAAAAATTCGATTTTTGTTTGCTTTCGAGACCTGAACGTTTTAACTATTTCTGTTCCAGAACGTTTTGACCAGAAATGAGATTTTCCACTTGATTATTTATTGAATAAATTGATTATTATTGCAGAAGACTGAGGTGTTGAGCGAGAGAATTATGAATTATGAAGTACAGACAAGCAACTTTCAGGAAGAATAAAGGAAAAAATATATTTGGCGTTTAATTCCCTACATTTTTAACTATTTCTGATTTAAAACTTTAAAATCCTTTCTGTTCAAAAATCACATGCAAATTTAAAGCAGAAAATTATTTCAAAAGGAAAAAAAAACTAAACAAAAAATGATTGCGGTCGTTAATGCTCCCTTTTTTAAGCTCTCCATTGCATGAGCGCATGCGCTCCGATCATTTTGAATTTTGCAGTTTTTTTTTGTATACATTCATGACGTCATATGATGTTTTTAAAATGTTTATGAACACAAAACGAACCAGTTTCAACAATTCAGAATAAAACTAAGGAAACATATATCAAAACACCATAGAACGTTATTTTCAACACAAGCTAAGAATGTCCAAGCAACTTCAGTCTGCATGGCTTCAAAAGAATGAATGTTCCCTTAATTTGTTTTCTGTCTTGAATTGCTTAATTTAATTTAAGAAGACCTTTTGCCTAAAAAGCAATAAGACAGGGACATTTCTGCTTCCAGACAACAATCAAGTCTTTATAGAGAAAAATTTAGAGCAATAAAAATCAGTGAAGAGTTTTTAAAGAAAAATCAATGAGGATTGTCAAATCAGTTCAGTTCAGCTTATGTCAGCTTAGATTTCAATTCCATTCAGTTCAGTTTATCTATTTTTCCTTTTCATACAAACATTTATACATACGTACAGTGTTAATTATTGTAGCTAAAAATAAGCAAGGAAGCCCATAAAGAAACCGAGAAGCTTTTGAAGGATACACGGCTCTTCGTAAAATATCTATTCAGTACACAATATTGCTTTCCCTGAGACGTTTTTATAAGATTATGAAATGGATAGATTAAAAATGCATACAATTGAAATCTTTAGATTAACAATGCGCATACAAAACAAATAAAGCACACAGATTTACAAGTAGTTAAATTTTACACCGTAGTGAAAAATAATTTAAAAAAACAGACGATTCGGACAGTAATCCTTCGTCGGAGTGAATCAAAGAAAGCACACAATTTAGTTACAATAAAAGTTACCATTAGAAGAGAAATTTAGCTCGAAAGAAGTGCTTTGAGTTTGCTCTTAGATATATCAGATTTTGCCAATTAAACAGTATACTCAGTGGTTCTCCGAAACGAATCGCAAATTGAGCCAGATTAGATGGTAATTAAACTTAATTACATTAGATTGAATCACGTCGGGTAATGTAAATTGATCTTGATTAAAACTGCGGTACCTTCGATGTTTTATCGATTATTTTATAGGCCTATATTGATGAAATTTTTATCTATTAGGTTTTAGGGGAATCCTTGTGCTGAGCACTTTAATAAATATATTGCTGGTCTTCCTTATATTCTATTTGATAGAATAGGAAAGCATTAAAGATGAAAATTTAAAGCTTCACCTACCAGGGAGGCTGCCCACACCAATACACGGTTGCAATGTGGGTACATCTTCCAAAAATCTGATGAACGTTATTAGTTAGCAAAACTCGTGTTTTTAAGTTAATGTGACGAGAGTATACGTCTCAATTTCTCTGCCATTGATTATAAGAAAGCAAAGTCCATCTCTTTGTAACCTTGGTATCATTGTAGAAAAAGTACTATACTTTCTTCTCCTCTCCTAAAATTTTAAAAACAAAAATAATTAAAGGCTCAGTATATTAGGCATGGTAACAGGAAACGTGCCTTCTAGTGTCCTTCTTAGTGCACTAAGTCAGTCCAACCTCCAAGAATAAACCATTTTTCCTAGCTAGTAATTACTTTAATGAGCAATCTTCGTTCACTGTAAAAAATCCGCGCCTGTAATTGGTCAAAATTGGTCACGACCAGGGTACTCACCAGAATTTTGAATGGGGGTATGCCGCTGGACCTTCACAAACCTGAGCCTGTTTTAAACTAGAAATGGCTTGATTTTGATACTCTGTTCTAAACACGTGAATCAGGAAAAACTTCACGTACATCAAAACCCAATCAAGCTAATTCTCATCCGGGAAGAATTACTGCACCCTGTAACAGTTGCAAATTGCAAAATGTTATACCCTGTTTTCTCGTTTTGTTGTATAAGGCGGGTCTTGCAATGCAGTGAAGTCACATTGTACATTAAAAGGGTTAGTTACTTTCAGTTCGTAGTTTGTTTACAAATACACCCACTTGCTGGCGATATATTGAACTCGATGTTTTTAATGCGCTCTGCTTCACTTCGGTTCGCACTGTGCATTAATCAAATTTCTCGTTCATTATATCGCCAGCGCGTGGGTTTATTTCTAAACAAACTACTCACACCCAGTAACTAACCCTTAATTTATTCTTGGGGCAGTGTTTACACAGAAAAAGTGCACCCAATTAAAATTTTTTCTCTTCTAGCTGTCTACTGTTTAAAACGCTGCGCTTTCAGGAGGTTTCTATGTATACAAAATTGTGTCCATGATTTAAAAATATGTTGCAAAATTGCTAAGTAACAATTTAGAAAAATGGGTAAATCTAAAACGCTAATGATATTAAAGAGACACAACACAAACACCAAAGATAAACTTTCTCTATAAGGGTCTTCTTCATGCATATTTATTATTTGGTTGTAAAACTTATAACCTGCATCAGTCAATGAAGAGTTGTATATCAAAGGTTTTTTTAAAAGATTTCGTGACTCTTCTTCTTTGAGAAACAATAACAGTTCCTCGGCAAGTGTCGAAGTAGTGTCCGATTGTAACAACGACCACAATAACAGGCTTACGGGCGCGCTGATTTTCTGCAGATCAACTTAGAATGAGATTCACGTATGCTTTTTTCGGTGCATATAACTTATAACAAAACTACAAAAGATGCAAATGTTTTGTTTGCGAAATGTGGATGAATTATTGTCTTAAGCTTGAAACCGCGACATGCATTGTACAATTATGTATAATATAAAGTACATTTTTTATGTTTGATAGAAACACTCTTGTAAAAAGAGGCTGCCCTCACAATCAAGACACCTAAAAGGTCAAAACACCGGTAATAATGTTCGTGTAATTCAGTTAAAAAGGAGCTTCCCTTCTGACATATTGGAGTCACTTCTAATCATTGACATTTAAAATGTGTTAAGGGGGGACTTAACCTAAATAAATTTTTTCTTCAAATACAAACTTTTCTAGGAATTCATACCATGTTTAAACATATCACTACTAAATATGCCCAGCAACTGCATGTTTGAGTCTCTTGTTACCATGGTAACAGAGCTAGCTTGAA
>JANCMA020199174.1:0-13340 GCA_024336925.2 Zoanthus solanderi | reverse complement strand
AATTTATATATTCCTCCCCGCCTAGATTAGCATCGCTACCTGCGGGTGAGGTTTTTGTAAAATATTTTTGTTTTAATAAATAAACTTGAAACTTGAAACCTCTTGGATTTCCTTGATGATATTGCTCACTTGACAATGATAAAGATCAGTTGCAAACAACCAAGTTCTTAGCCGTTTCCCTACAAAACCCCTACATCCGACTTTAACAGGATGTAAATATAACAGAAGAATCTCGCAAAAAAAACCTAATGAAATCACAACTAAAAATATGACATTCCTTTTTAAAAGTTTTCAGAGCTTCGATTTATTTTTTTTTTCATTTGTCCAAAGTTGACCAATTTCTTTTGGGTAATTGTTTTTTGTGTCTATTATACATTCCCCAAATTATTTTGAAAAAAATTCCGTAACCGTAGCAGTAAGTCTTTTGATTCTGCTCTGCGAGATTTGATCTTTTGCGCCAAGATTACATTGAATTACAAGGCCACTCTATTAATTCTCGTTTCTGTAGTTTAAGACTTTGTAATCCAAATTTCTATAAATTATTGTCTAAATTTGTTTTAATTTAATTTCTTATTTTATTTACTCGTGTTCATTCGTATCGATATCACAAACGTGCTAGTCGCTAACTTGAAGCCACTATATTGGGCTTAAACAGAGGATCATACACAACCCCGCCTTTTGCCTTTGGGGGCAGAGTCCTTAGCACACACACAATACGTTTCTATTTTAAGATACCGGATACTGCCCATTGCCCCACACTTTTCTTGGCCATAAATTATGAGGGCATAAAAAGATCCATTGTGGGTGAAATATGTGGATCTTAATACATACTCCCAGAGGTCGGCTATCCGCGGTGGTATAAGGCTAGTGCGGGTTGGCAGTTTTTGTAAGCCCAAATGCTAGCAGCCATAGACGGTTCGGCCTTTTGGGCCACTTTGCTTCAATGCCCATGTTATTAGCCTCAAGGTAGCTATTAGTACGTATATGCTACCTGCTCTTGATGATTATAATTCAGGGCACATCCCACAAGCTTAATGCTTTCACTATTACTTATTATATTCTACCTGTTAGCTATGCCAAGCCGACATGGTCCACAAATATTTAAAAAGCTGTAGAAAGTTGCTAACAATCGGGCTCACTAGTACTTCTGGTAGATTTATGGGGTAATGGTCGCAACCAACGCTGCCTCAGTGCCAATTTAGGTGGTTTAAAATTGGTTTTTGATAACTATACTTGATGATTATCATTCAAGCCACATACCACAAGGATTACTCTATCAATATATAATGTTCTAGTAGTTCCAGCTAGTCTTAGATACCAGCACACATAACAAGGAGGAAAGGTCACTGTACTTAAACGGTGCTTGCTTGGCCTTTCGATAGCCAACAGATTAAAGAAAGCGATAAAATGAAACGAGAGCGATAACAGAAAAGAACAAGACTTTAACTATCTTAGGTAACGTACTACGGAGAGTTCGTTTTGAGTTTGTTTGCTTTTTGGCATTATATGTCACGTTACAACAACTTCTTGCGTAAAGTCATGTAAAAAACCAAAATAAAGCTATCTTAAATTTTTTCTCTCCAGTCATTAATGCTTTTATTCGAAGACAATGCGAGCTCAATCTCGCCCATCAAAGACAGTGGAGATTACAAAGTTATTTAGACTGGAACACGAAAGCATGACAAACACATGCGATTTGCTATTTTATAGTTATAGCAAAAATAAATATTTCTTATTTACTGCAGCTACTTATCCCAACGGGATTTAAAATATTTTGACAATGCCCGAAATGCACGACGGAATTGGGCTTTTGGTTTGGGTGTATGAGATGCTATAGGGAATGTTTAAAGTTCTTGCAGTAAGATTCTTTAAGATATCAAGGACCTTATATATGGTTAAAACTAGATAGTAAACTGAAAGGCTCCCCGAATATCAAATCTTTTAAAAATAACACTAGGAAAAAAAGACCTAATGTCACTTTTAAACAATAACTGTTGTAATTCTTAGAAATCACTTTTTATATACCTATTGTTTTACAGTAAAATTTATACATGCTATATATTTTAATTGTATATAATATCACTTCTTATCTGTAAATAACCTTATTTTTATTTAGTTTTTAATTATTTATTTCTTTTTTTTTTGTGTTCCCAATTAGTTGCGAAAACTCAATACATCGACACATCAACAAAACTTTTACTGCAGTGACGCAGATTGCGTGCTAATCCTCGTGGATAGGAATTTGATTTTGTTTTTAATGGGAGAAGTTGACATTTTGAGGGGAAAAAGATTCCTTGGTTTGTCACTGACTTATTTTCTCACACACTCGGCACACTAGTGTACGATCTTAGTAAATTATTCAAAACTTGAGGATCAAAGGAAGACTGAAAAAGTTTTATTTCATTTTTAAACTTGGGTCAATATCTTTGAAAATACTTTACGTATGCTTTGCTAGTAACAGAAAATACAACAAAGTGCAATACAGCTAAATGATTGATTCAGGGGAAAAAAACAGTATATAACATATTCAAACTGCTGTGATACAGCTAAATAATTGATTCAGCTGAAAAAGCAGTATATAACATATTTAAATGCAACACGAAATAATGGACAGAGGTTCTTTTAGAAAGCCATTGAAGTGAATGAGAAGACACGCAACTGAAAGATCCTCCTCAAAAAGGTCGCAGAGTGCTGGAAAGGCCGCGCAGAGGCCATCGGGAAGCTGCCACATCCTTGTTATCAATATCTAAAAGCATTACCGGCTCACGGGGCGATATCCTAGACGAAAAGCAAGGACAAGAATATGATACAGCCGCTTTGAGGGGATCGTTGAGTGATGCTTTTTCTGACTGCGGTATGGCCACAATGTGTACAACAGGGAGAGGGGTGGGTCCGGATTTTGGAGGTGCATCAAGAAGATCCCCTGTTGTTTTCTCCCAAGCACAACCCCATAGGTAGATTCCGTAAACGAACAAGCCATCAAGCGGTGGTTCTCTTAACTGAAAATTAAAATTTGATGATTAGAATTTTGAAATAATCCAGCTGTAAACAACCTAGCCTGAAAACACTAATAAGGACTGTGCGAAAAGATTCCTCCATTTGTATTTTCATTCGCTCCAGTGTTACACGATGAAGTATTGGGAAATCTTTTCTTAAATTTAACAAATTTCTGGGACCTTTTCTGGCTAAAAACTCTTTCTCAAGAGCGTCCAATGCAGCAAAAGATCATAGCAAAATCCATTAGATTCCAAGACTAAATCTTTTTCAAAGTATAGGAAAATGTCATAGCCGAATTCCTGGAACTTCTTGAGCTAAAAACAATTTTTCAAGACCATTCAACTACTGAGAAAGGCCAAAGCAAAATTTCACAGGATCTATCGGGCGAACATTACACATTACATGAATGCTACATATACTTATTACGTAAGAAACAATTGCACTTCAGCAATGGAACTAGACATGATTTTCTTTAGTAAAACAAAAACTGGATTCAGAAAAAAAGTCGAGTGAATCCAATTTAGCTTCAGCGTCCTCCTTTTACCCAATTGCAGTAAAATACATACATGGTCTTTGTCCCTTCCAGTGATCTCTGTTTGAAACACAAACGGTTCTGTACAGGACGCTTTACCGTCATAGTTTCGCACTGCCTCCTATGAAATAACAAATAACGAAATATTAAGATAACGAAAGCTAGTCTTTTTGTTAAATGTACATTTTTTACCGATGCTACGGTATCAAAGAAAAGTTTACTGTTGGTGGAAGAGCTAATAACAGTGAGGAATCTTTAATTGTCGGGCATAGTCCTAAAGACTGATCTATAGTGGATTTCGTATTATATCCGAGATCACCAACAAAGCAGTAAAACACTTTCTTTCCCATCCAATGAGAGCCAATGTTTGTTCAAAACTGAGTGGCCAAGTTCTATACATCATGCATCCATTTTGTCCGTTGAATGTTTAAACTCCTCTTCAGAAAGAATAAAAAAAAGGGCACGAACAATAATTTATAGTTAGTACTGCTATTTTGTTGTTACTACTACAAAAATAATAACTGACACCACTCACCTGTTTTATAATTGCCAAAAGTCTTCTAGGGTTGAAGAAAGCTGCTAACCAGTAGGCGGGCATACGGTCTCGACCCTAGAGAAACATGCGGAAATGTACTTGTTAGCTATCTAAAATAATAATTCAATTATATGTATCTGGAGTGCTGATAACATTGCATTTAAAGGAGCAACTTTAGAATACCCCGACACTGTCGTTAATATAATTCTGCGTATTTGTTTTTAGCGAACAACGAATGCGCAGAATAAATCACCATTTCTTTAACGACAGTATCGGGGTATTCTAGCCCATTTACAATTAAAACTCACTGACCGTTTCATGTTAGGTTTATCCAACCGAATCACACACACTGATGTTCTACCAGGCCCCATTAGTAATTACGATGCTCCACACATCACCGTTAATACACGTGTTACAAGGCATAAACCGAGATACCCAGAAATAAAAAGCAGTTTGATGAAATATTGTTTAAAGAGGACTTCTCTGCTATCTCATTCGAAGTGATAAATGAATATCGAGATCCAAATGAACAGAAAAATTCCTTTAACAACTATTTTACTAAGTGCCTAGTCAGACATACGCTATTACGATGCACTAAGTTGACAAGACCATCTGCGTCTTGACTAAATGAGCCAGGCATCGGTTTTCTGCAGGAGTGAAAGCGTAACCACAAGGAGGCCCATACACAACCCCAAAGTGAGGACGCCTGACAGATATTTTGGTAAATTAAATAAATTAAAGAAAGTAATTAAGGATGCAAAAAGAACTTTTATGATGAATGCAATTTTATTGAAGAGACCCCAGGAAGAGATGCAAATTGGAAAGTGTTTTCGGGTTTGGCAAACGTAAAGTCACTAAAAATGGATTATTTGATTGGAAACAAAAACAGTCAAATATTAACTCATAAGCAATTTTCATCTTCTAGAGGTCGCGGAACCTGAGCCTAAAGGGAGTTAAGTATCCAAAGTTGAGGTCCCGAGGTTCTCATCTAAGCCTAAGTTAAATAACTGGAAAGGAGGAAAATTATTTGAGGTGAGGGGAAGCTGAGTCTGCAACACGAAGTGTATATAACCCACTCACATGAAGTATAATTTTATCAATGTGGGAAAATCGATTGGCCAAGTCAGTGAACCAGGCAGCAAGAGACCAGTTTGAAGGGGGAGACGCCTCTCCACTCAATGCGCTCCATTTCGCTGGGATCCTCAGATGGTACAGTTCTTCTGCTACACGCAGCATGTCATTTCTCATTTGGTCACCCATGACGTCATCATCTGTGGCTGCTTTGACGGTCTGCGGTAAGAGAAGAAATGGTGACTACGTGTTTTTGAACGATTGGAACTGCTCAATTATGCAGTGCAAGCAAGGATGCATGTAAATCGTTATTCCAAAAATAATACTGTTTTATTTAGTCTAATGAGTGTATTATTTTTCATTAATATTTCTCGCACCTCTCGATATGGACATCTCTTCACTTTGTTACAGGTCCCGGCAAAATGCTGACTTAACTTTTTTCAAAAAAATACATTTATAAAACGAACATTTTATAATATGCTCATAGGCATTTCTCAGTGCAAAATCGTATTTTATATCTAAATAGCATAGTAGTCTAACAACGCAATTGTTGTTGCAAGGTTGAAGATAAATTTATTGTAATGAAAGCTTAAGATTGAACCATTTCTGCGAAGGCAGCAATATTAAAATAAATGACCTGTTTCAGAATTGCTATGCAATTTGCGTCAAAAATTGCTTCGTGTGACAAGGACTTAAGAACCAACGACAGCCGTACAAATGACTTGCTACTGAATAATCCTTAACAATAGAACAAATGCATTACAAGTTAAAGTGCCTAAGAGAAATTGCTCACAATGCAAGTTGAGTGAAAAATGAAAAAAAGTATTTTTTCTGAAAAATTTCCATCAAGATAAGAATGTGTTTTATAGCAAGGAGAATCGTATTGGTATTCTTTTGTTTAACAGAACTTGACTTGAAAATTAAATAATTAAGAAATAAAACTTTCAAAAATAAATTTGCTTTCTTTACAAAGACTGCTAATTTAACGCCGTGCTTCAAACTTGTTTTCAACCCCACTGTTTCCATTGTCATGTTTAAGCCAACCAGCCAATCAAATTTTAAAATTTGTTTGACCTTCAGCAACTTACTCCAACGGCGGATATTTGTTTACATTTTCCTCTTCATCAGCATATGTGCGCCAGCTTCTAATAAGGTTACAAAACTAAAGCACTGTATATTGAGAGTACTTTGTAAAATATACTTCTGCTGAAAAAAATAGAGCGATAAGCTTAACATTGATTTTACAGAGAATGTATGGCTCATTAACGGTTTTCCCCCAGCTGTTTTGAGTATTTTGGAAAGGCGATGTTTTTTTAGAAACCGCTTGACTAAAGTCTAAAATTCCATCTCTATGTTAGCTCGACAAGCTCTCTCAAATTTTAGACTCAAACTGTATTTATCTTTGTTTATTTGCTACCTAAAGTTGTACGCTAATGAAGCAGATTGTAAACAATGACGTCAGCAAAGATTCGCCTATACTAGCCTAGTTTATTCTAAGTACCAAAATGTAGCGTTTTCTCTGACTTGTAATATACTTTTGTGAATGAATGTGTTCAATTGGATAAGTGACGGTCAAGGGGAAATCTGGCACGCATCCCATGTTTCAACTCATCGGTTATAGCAATGTGAATAATAAGACCAGAAAATCTTCAAACCAATTTTCAGCAAGTTTTTGGAATTGATGATGACAAGGGAGTAAGTATTATAAAAACAGTTTTCGACAGCAACAAGATTCTGGAATTGTAATGATACTAGCTATCGCGCGAAAACTGAGAAAGTAGGCAAGGTATTGAGTCGAACTTGACATTTCCGTCTTTTTTTCTCTTTCTACGTACTTTTGTTAAATTAAAACCTAAAAGCTTTTAGCTTTTAATTTAACAAAAGTACGTAGAAAGAGAAACAAGAATCAAAGGCTCTATGAGCTACTCATTCATGAGAAATGTCAATCAAAAAATGTCATAGTTGCTTGAAATAGAGCGGTTTTTATGACTGTAGCGAAGTGATTTGTAGGTTGACAACCGAAAGCTTGTGTTTTTAAATTTTAAACTAGAGAACGTTTTAACTTTTTATCAATCCTTACTTATTGATATTCAGAATACCAAAAATATTTCCTCGTTTAAAACAAGGCTAAAAATGTTTCTTCTGAATTAAATTTTCCCTTTTCCCTACTTGCTGCTTTGTTGCGTCCTTGTGCTTGTCCTGTCTGTGTGCATGCTTTTTTTTATCTTAATCATACTTTGTGTTATATAGTGTTAAATAGCACGTCCTTTTGATATAATCAATCTTTATTTTAAAGGGAGCCCACGTCCATATAAGCCTCTTGGTTTCTTGTGGGCTTCCTTAACCTTTAAAAAAAGTAATTTCTAATGAATTTTGTAAATGTATACTTTCGTGAGGCAAATAAAAATAAACTGAAACTGAAACCTGTGCACAAGCTATTACAATATAGCAAAGGTTACAGAATGGGAGCGCCAGGTAACAGAAATGTGAACCGAACACATTGCCTTTCCGCTGATGACTTTAAACAACACCAGGAAAGTCACAAAATACTAAAAGATGTTAATAAAGTTATCGTATAGGCAAATCACGATACTGGAGCTTGTTATGAGGTGTCAAAATGTGCAGAGATTGTATTTGAACATGAAAGCATGGTTAAAAAAGAAGGATTACAGGTGGTAAACGACTAGATAAACACCACGGACCCGGATGAATTCCTTGATGTTGAGCAAGCTCATGGAATTAAAATAAAAACGTTTTTGAAAGGGTGAAAAGTGAAGTAGCTAAAAGAGTACCGAACTCAATGATGGAAATCTCATTCTCGCAATTAATGCCAAAGTAATCGCACTAGCTGCATACCCGATGAATGTTTGCAAGTTTAACAAAGGAGAGTTGAACGAGTTGGACCAGGTAATTAAAAGGGAACTCAGATCAAAGAATATGTTGGGAAAACAAGGAATCAATGACAGGCTATATTTGAAAAGGAAAGATGGAGGAAGAGGATTGAAATCAATGAGATGTATAAAAGAAGACAAGGGTACGCGTCGCACGCTATATGATAAATTCGACAAATAGATGGATTCAAGTTGCATATAAAAAGAAAATGCAATCGTGGTTGTGGCTTGAAAACAGTGGAAGACAAAGGGGTTATGTTGAGATTTAAGAATGACTTTCTACAGCTTGATGGGAAAGGATCAAACAAGAATGGAAACCAGCACGGAGAAGGGTGACAGCAGTGCTACAAAGGGTATTAAGCAGAAGAGGATTGATATGTACGAGCCCAAAGAACAGCAGAGCAGATTGTTTAAAGCCCAAGAACCTGAACTTGCAATTGCTTGGGCAAAAACGCATTAATTGGTCGAAACAGATACGATTTGGCAGAAAGAGGGATGGGATCGAGAGCCACTGTTGGAGAACAATAAAGCCAAACTCACTTGGGTTTTCGAATTCAAATTAAGAAAAACAATGAATCGAGGAAACCAGATCTCATATTAGAGAAGGAGGATGAGAAAAAGATCTGGATATGTGACATGGCCTGTCCCCAACAACAGAACCTCGAAAAGAAACGGGGAGAAAAGCGAACACGTAATCGCCAACTCGCGTTTGAGATGAGGGAAGGACGTCCGGAATATGTGGTAACGCTCGTGCCTGTGGTAACTGGAACCGTCGGGGGACAGGAGGAATATAAGGATGAACTAAATGTCGAAATTGTTTACAAAGCAAGAATTAGTCGAAAAGTGCTATCACGACTAGTGCAAATTGACTGAATGCTGTTGTGTTTAAACTAGCAAATTTTGGTAGTTTGTATTTTGGCTAGAAGTCGTTTGTATTCTTAGCTTTATTAAACATATAATAATAATAATAATGATAATTTTAGCTTTACCGATAACTAGATGATCAACTAGATCAAGTAATGAGTTTGCTAGAACTGATAATATATACCTAGAAAGCTACTATCAATGTTACTATTATCATCATGACTATCAATAGATTTATTGAACAACTTCTAACCATAAGTGTTTCTCGGACAGCATTAATCAGTCTGAACATACAATCCACTTCGGACAAGATAAACATGTTGAAGGACGTAGCGCCACCAGCTTTCTTCAAACGCTCGTGTACAACATCCTACAACAACGAATAAAAATACTGTTTGCTTCAAAATTTTGTTCTAGCAATACTCATACAACAAAATTATTTAATTTTATTGTAAAGGTTTTTTTTATAAAATTCGATTTATTCTAAAGTTTAATGTACTTAATATTATCGTCCTGAACATTTTCTGGGTCGTTATCATTTACAAATGCCGTTCCTACTTTGCACAACACAAATGAATTGTTGGAGTTATTCAAAACCATGCATGGTTTGGTCAGAACTTAACCACGCATGTGCATACACCATACTACCCATGAAGTGGAAAGGCTTGGACAGCTGACATGGCCTACAGTGATAAAGACACCAAAATATCTTTTCACATTTGTATTACTTAAGGGGAACTTTAAAAGATGCTTTTAAGCCCAGCTTCATAAAACCGGCTTATAATACCGCAGCTACAATATCCAACTGTAAAAGCAAATGTGCAAAAACTGTAAAAGCCAGTGACGCAAAACAATAAAATCTCAAAAATATCGAAACAAAGGTAAGATGAATATGTAATCTACTAAGTTGCATCGAGTTTTACTTTTGAAAAACAAAAGATTCTTGTCACTAAAATCATCTTTTATCGTAAAATAAAACTATGATCAGAAACAACATTACCGCCACAACTTATTCAAGTCCAATTTTTTTTATCTCAATTTTTATCATAATCACCAGTCATTATAACCTATAAAAATCTGAAATAACGTTAATCATAAAATTATTC
This sequence comes from Zoanthus solanderi, assembly GCA_024336925.2. Lineage (NCBI taxonomy): Eukaryota > Metazoa > Cnidaria > Anthozoa > Zoantharia > Zoanthidae > Zoanthus > Zoanthus solanderi. The sequence goes on along the minus strand of JANCMA020199174.1, from coordinate 3,344 downwards.
AAAATGCACACACCCTGTTCCACAGCTTAGGTATCTTGTTAATCATAGACGAGCACAGCTCATTCAGTTCGACCTCCCTACGACCTCTAAAAAACACTAGACTGGCACTAGCAAACACACCGGCTTGTTTGACTGTTATAGAGCCAGATCCTATTGGTTGTATAGTAGGGCTGGTGACCACGACACCCGAAGTAGGCATTAGAGAATAGGGATCATTCACTGCATGGGTCAGACTATCTGAGGACGGCATACGGTCCACTAAAAAATTCAATCTGCTGAAGACGTACTGGTCGTTTGCAAGGAATGTCTGGAATAAATATAGAAGAAACCATTTAATCTGTTATCTAGGCACTCACGTAGCAGAAAGTACGTAAGATCCCTAGGCCGACATTTTGACCCCAGTTATATCTTTAATATCAAATCAGGATCATCTTCATCTTCATCACCATCACCATATCACACTTATGATCACCATGACCATGATCATTATCGTCACCATGACCATCTACATTATCATCATTCTCACCATCCTCATCATTATCATTATCATCATTCTCATCATTATCATCTTCATCACTATCATCATCATTATCATCATCCTCATCAATATCACCATCACCATCATCATTATCAACATCCTCATCATTACCATCATCCTCATCATTATTACCATCATCATCATTATCAACATCCTCATCATTATCATCATCCTCATCATTATCATTATCATCATCATTATCATCATCTTCGTCACTATCATCATCCTCATCATTATCACCATCCTCATTATTATCATCATCCTCATCATTATCACCATCCTCATCATTATCATCCTCATCATTATTACTATCCTCATCATTATCATCATCCTCATCATTATCATCATCATCACTATCACCATCCTCATCATTACCATCATCCTCATCATTATTACCATCATCATTATCATCATCCTCGTCATTACCATCCTCATCACTATCATCATCCTCATCATTATCACCATCCTCATCTTTATTACCAACCTCCTCCTTCTCCTCCTCATCATCATGTAACCTACCTCTGATGATGAGTGGAGACCGCACGCCTCGGGGAGTTCGAGTAAATCACCTGACACTCCTTCCAAGCTTTGCATGAGAGTGTTAAGCTTGACATGACTACCGAATAGTGCTTGCGGGAGCTTGTATTTGACTGTCGAGTAACAGATAATAAATGTTTCAAACTGGGAACTGGCTTTCGTTGTTTTCCATACAATTTTAAACTTACAAGTGAATTTTATAAATGATTGGCGTGGTAAGAAAAAACAGAGTTGTACGACCTAACTGTACCGCTGACAGAGAGTCAGAAGGCTAAATTTGAGGTAAAAGAAACCAAAATACTTCGGTATTCTATTAGGCTTACAAAGTTAATCAAACACACTTGAGATAGGTGCCCTGTGTCAAGAGCTATGGGATAAAGTAAGAGATACAAACCTATCATGGTATGAAGATGTTAGAAAAAGGCAGGAATGAGAAATTTAGAGAGGGAGACTGGGATACATTAAAGAAAAATATGTGGGCTGTGGAAGTAATGACGGAGGACACAATCGACAGCAGGAGATGATGGAACGAAGCAGGCCACTATGACAAACCATTACGGGGAATTCCAAAGACAATTTCGGATAAGAAGAGCTACTTAAGGTTGAATCATATGCCTATAATAGCAAGATTCCATTTTTTAACATTTACTAATTAAGTAATAAAACATGTTTTCCGTGCCTTCATAGTCTTGTGAAAACTGAGGCGAACGTTTGGGAGAATCGAGAGCAGATCAGTGAAAACCCGAGACGGTTCTCACAAACTTTGCCGAGGTTTTCACCAGGCTATGGAGGCACGGACATGTTTTATTTCTTTTATAAAATTATTTTTAGTCTTAACAAAGAGAAGACGATATACGAAGCGCGTACTGTAAATTCTTACAACTTGGACACAGGTAACCATATTGCTCACTTTCTTTTCATGCTTCAATAGCGCTATAAAAACACACTTGTAGTCCGATCAAAACGCACGTACTATCAAAACTATTTTATAACATCGCTTGAACCTATATATTGTATATTCATGACTTTTTTTTCTGTAACTTAAAATCTGTCTTATGAAAGCCGTTTCACATATTCACAAGCAGGACTGAACGAGAACGTGCAGGGGAAGTAAATGAAAAAAAAAAGATTAGAATTGATTAAATCTGGTAATTACTAACATAGACTTGAGAGCTAAGGGTTAGTTCCAAGCTAAAAAACTTGCTTGGCAGAGTCCAACATGGAGGTTCACAAGAATCCTCTTTTTGTCCTTACAGTTTAATATATTATTATGTCTTACATCATTGTGGAAGTAACGAATGTTAACTGATCTTTCAGACTGTAGTTCTTCACTCCGACGAAGGACTACAGTACGAAAAGTCAGTTATAACATTCTTTACTTCCACCATTGTGTAAAACTTAAAAATATATTAAACTGTTTGCGATGCACTGAAACACCGACACAGTATACCAGATAATTCGAAACCGCTTACTTTAGAAGTAACAGAAACTTAGGCAGCTTTGTTCAGTGACCAATTGCCAGTTCAGTATGAGGTTGTAAGGATTTTTCTCAGATGATCGCTAAATAAAGTACTCTACACTTTGTAAATATCAAACTGGTTTTCCTTTAACCAGCTTGAGTTTTAAATGTTTCGTGTGAGTCAAGTTCGGGCTTCTCACCTACTCTAAAATCCAAACTTAAAGATAATTGTTATTTTTTATCTTATTTGAGATTCTAGAACTTCAAATTAAACCCAAAACTCTCGCAAAAAAATAACTCTTACTCTTTGTTGCCTCAAATTCTCTCTTGACAGCTGCCGGACTAATCCAGTAATCAACGAGTGAACTCAACGCTTGACGGTCAAAGTCATCACCAACACAACTTCCGTATACAACCTAAAACAATACTCTGAATATGTAAACTATGCAAATGGAAATCTGATTAAGATGATATTACCAATAATCATAATGATTATAGTAACGGTAAGTTATATAATAGGTCTAGATATCATCAGATTAACAGTAAATCTCAAAAAAAAAATGACAGGTTTTAAAAGTAAACTATATTTCAGCAAATCGCTTGCTATCGTCAGTAGTGTACAACAAAGCAAATTTGAAGTGATATATAAAAAGCTATCGTCAGTAGTGTACAACAAAACAAACTTGAAGTGATATATAAAAAGCTATCGTCAGTAGTGTACAACAAAGCAAATTTGAAGTGATATATAAAAAGCTATCGTCAGTAGTGTACAACAAAGCAAATTTGAAGTGATATATAAAAAGCTATCGT
>JANCMA020199071.1:0-13342 GCA_024336925.2 Zoanthus solanderi | reverse complement strand
AGTTAAATAAATTACAATAATATTGCTTTTTACTGAGACGTATTAAATTAGAAAGCTTATTTCTGTAAGTTTTATACATTATAGAATTCCCGCCTAAAAATAACTTGTTTCTTTCTTTAATGGACTTCTTGATTCCATTGGTAATCCATGGCTTGTTTATCTGTTTTAGTTTACGCGACGAAAGAGTTTTAATTGGCGCGTGTTTGTTTACAACGGCTTTATTTTTTTTAGAAAGATGTTAATAGATGATCTATATTGTTTGACTGCGTCTCAGTAATTGAATTCCAGTCAATTTCAGCAAGATGTCTGGGGGAGAAGTGTGAAAAATTACGTTTTTTTACTTTTTGATTTTGTATTTTGTCTTTAGACGATGATAAGATACAAATTTGCGAAAAATGGTCACTAACATCTGTAACCAAATTACCGCTAGTAAGTACTTGATCTGAGTTGTTGATAAAAATATTGTCGATGAGACTGGCCGAATTCCTATGGACACAAGTTGGCTTATCAATGCTTGGAAGCAGGAAACAACTCTGAAACATTAACAAAAAATCCTGACTTTAACGGCAATTCTCAATTTTCTGTAAACAAAGGTTGAAGTCACCTAAGAGACATAAATTCTTTCCTGAGGATGAAAATTTCACAATTGTTTCCTCGATATATACTTAGGAAAATTTTCGGGTGAATTGTGTTGCCGATAAACGGCCCCACAAATCATGATCTTTTGTTTAGTGAATGCAATTTCAATCCACACTGCTTGAAAGCATTCCGTTGATATTTTTTCAAGAACTGTGTAATTTAGTGTTTCATCAATAAAAAGACCCGCACCTCCACAAGCCAAAGGCGTCGGAGCATGTTCAAAAACATATCCTGGAATGCTAGAAAGACCAGTGTACTCAATTGAATTTGTAATTTTTGTTTCCGTGATTCCTATTATATTGAAATGGACACTCAATTCTTGTAAATAGTGCGTTTGTAGGTCTTCAAGATTAGGATTTAAACTTCTAATATTATTATGAAAAAGGGCTAAACTAGATTCCATTTGTTTTCTTGTAAAAGTTCCTATGGTTTGCTCTAGGCTATGTGGAGAAAAATAACGACTAAAAATTCGCTGACTCGAAAGAATATCAGAGGAAATATCCCGGTCAGAATTCATTTTAAATATATCTAAATCATAAAGGCTAGGAAGTTTCTCCAAAGTGCGTTTCGTTAGTAGTTCACTATCAAGTAAGTTATTGAACTGTCCATGGCCTAATATTAAACTACCTCTATAATTATAATACGGCAATTCTCTTAAGAGTGACTTATTCAACTTTTGTATTCGCTTAGCCATTAGAAAAGACAAAAACAATAATAAGTGAATATAACTTAGCTTTCTTGGGAGTTAGTAGTCTACTTCCTCTGTGCAAGTGAGCTCATACAGATCTTCAGCTTTTTTTTATTTAACTGGGCTGGAGTCTTCCGTTTTTCGCAGCAGAATAACTCCATTCTTTACCCAACAATAGTTGAAGTTGTAGCGGCTTTTGAAGTTTTTCGCATCTGTGTAAAGCTGCTGCCTCTTGGGTGAAAGGTGGTCAACAACTCTTGTGTGCGACAAATCTTCATCCGCAGGCAGGCCAAGATCAGTTGGGGAAACACGAAATCTCTCTTCCATTACCGCGTTGCGAGCTAGTTGCCGAGTAAACTTGCAAATGACTGGTTTTGGGCCGTCCTGAGCCACACGAGTTGGGACTCTGTGTGCAATGTCAATATCATTAATAGATACTGACATCGCACCCATAGCGTTGAACAGCTTTACACATAGGCTGCTTGTTTCGTGAGCCTCCTCGGTAGGCGACAATTGCGGAAGGCCTAGAAGTTTAACATTGAACCCATAACTATAATCAATAAAACCCTCCAGGGTCTTTTCCAGCTCATTTAATTTTTCATCCATGACGTTAAGTCTCTTGCAAATAGCACTCAGCTCTCGTCTTGTAGCTTGTTCTGACCTATTAAGATCATGGTATTCCTCTCCCAGGAATACCAGACTTTTTTCGGCCTCAACTAAGGTTTCACGGGCTGGGCAAGGGCCGCCATTTTGGCTGCTTCTTTCTTCGAGTCGTACTTCGAGGTTCTTTAGATGTTTCTTGGTTTCCTCAAGCTCTTTCTTTAGTTCCTCGTTCCCCGTTTTAAGCGCTTTTCTGGTATCAGAGTTTTTTTAAGTCATAAGATGGTTTAAAGACTATTGCCAAGGAGCGAGCAAAAACACGTGTACACTCTCTCAGTGTACATGCATATTACATGCGATAGGCGAAGAAAAAGGACTTTTATATATTATTAATAAAATTATTATTATTAAAATTACAATAATTGTTATTAAACGTAATAAAGTGTTGGTACTGGATTTTAAGACGGTGACGCGGTCAAAAAAATGTTTGATACCACGAAGTCACTTCTATTCGGAATGACTTTGTAAAAAGATTTCCCATCCATGGTAAATAAAAACGTAGAATGAGATTTAGAGCGAAAATTGTTGAAGTTTACGATCCCCATTGTTAACCGTTTATTTTTTCAATAGTGATTTTTTAGTCACTACCATTTATTTCAGCCTTTTCGAACTGCATTTTTTTTCGGCGGCATTATTTCTTGTGTATATACGACCGTTTTGTTCGTTACCCTTTGTGACCATGAATTGATAAAATTGCATTTTATTTGCCCATCTTTCTTTTTCTTTATCTTATGTTCACCCCGCCCACTTTCATCTTTTTACTCCACGTCCTCGTTGTCTTTCGTTTTGCTCTCACACATTATATTGTTAAATCCACTCGCCTTTTCCTACATAAATTCCGCTTTCCTACACAAACCGTCTAACTTCCAACGTGCTTTGTGTTTTTTTTTCGTTGTCATATCAATATATTTTATCGTTTATTAATGCTTAAATATAATGATAAACAATTATCTACTGTAATTTATAATACCAATACAGTGTTCCTAGTTTACAGGTCCTAGTTATTAATACTAAAGTTCCAAGAAGCACAAAAGCTATGGTAGCGGACTTGAGAAAAAGATATGAGAAGGTACAGAGCTTTATTATTTTTTTTTTAACCAAAACACCGCGAAGACCGTACACATAACGTCGTTGAGTAAATTAAGACATAATAAAAGGATAAAATACTATATGCAGATAGAAATAAAGTCGGCGGTAGAAATTATAGTAGCGTAGTTGCGATCAGAAATCGGTCCTTTGACCTTTGATTTCTCTTTCAAACAAATTAGCACTGAACTTATTACAGATCTCCTGCTGAACTTAAACGTGAAGAAATCTAGCGGCCCAGATGGTTTAACTCCTAAGCTACTGAAGATATCTGCACCTGCTATTGCTGCCCCAATAGCAAAATTGTTCAATTTTTGCATCAATGCAGGTATATGGCTTCATGAATGGAAGCTGAGTGATATCAGTCCTGTATTTAAGAAAGGTGAAGTGACCAGTAAAATCAACTACCGGCCCATTAGTGTCCTGTCCACTATACCAAAATTGTTCGCGAAAGTCAAACTCGATCAGTTGTATGAGAGATTCTCATCCACCTCCTCGGAAACATGTCGGGATTTCGTCCTGGCCATTCATGCGCTTCGGCACTAAGTAGGTTAACAGTTGACTGGTGGATGGCACTTGACCAGGTTAGGGAGGTTGGTCCAGTTGCTATCGACTTATCAAAAGCATTTGATTCTATATGCCACAACTTACTACTGGCTAAGCTGAAAGTCTGTGGACTTCGTGATTCAGCCTTGCAGTTAATGAGTTCATATTTAGAAGAAGATTGCGAACAGAAGGTGAAGTGCAATGGAACCCTATCTGACTGGCTACCGCTTCGCTGTGACGTGCCCCAGAAAAGTACATTAGGGCCTTTACTAATCTACATCTTTGTGAATGACATCAACCCTGTTAACAACCCATCCTTACGAATATATGTTGCTGGCACCACTCAGTATGCCGAAGGTGTCTGCAATGCACACTTAATAAAGGCATATGGGTGCTGTCTGGTTGGTTCAATGAGAACTTTCTACAAATAAATGGTCCCAAAACACAAACAATGATTCTGGGTAAATCTAGCTACAACTGTGATCTAGGATTGTTAACAGCAACATTGAAATTGAAGATAGCTTGAAAATCATCGGAGAATTGCTGGATAAAAGCCTGTCATTTAAGCCACATATCACAGAAATGCTCAAGACAACCTGTGCCAAGATTGGAGCACTACGTTGCCTTAAAGGCATGGTACCTAAAGAGACTCTAATAAATCTGTACAACGTCCAGGTACTGCCTCATCTGAAATACTGTACCTCTTTGTTAATAGGAGGTGGGCATGGTTGGCGCAGTTGGTAAGATCTCTGCCTTCCGACCACAAGGTCCCCAGTTCGATCCTGGCTCTGCCGAGATTTGAATATTTGTATGACCTTCTTTTCCGCCTAAGCCAACTCAGCTTTCCATCCTTCCGGGGTAGGTAAAGGAGTACCAGCATCTGCTGGGAGCTAACCTGCGATGGATTAGTGTCCTGTCCGGGGGTTGTCAAAGACTCTCATCCGTATAACACTACGGAAACCGGAGATAAGCGCCGGCTCTATGGGCCACTAGGCTCGTAAAGGATTTAGCTTTAGCTTTTGTAAACACGACAGCCAAAATTGCTCCCAGTACTCACCCTTGCTGCGGAATAATTTTGACAGCTTGGCACGTGACCAGCCGCAACGAGGGTCTTTTTACGTCAGTGAAATGAGCCTGGGTACGAGGTTGCGAAATGCCATGTGTTACGTAGCATCTTTACTACTATCTACTACTACTACTATTACTACTAACAGAGACTGTACTGCAGAAAGACAGTGTACAAATTACATTTTGGTTTGTCTGAAATGCCATGTGTTACGTAGGATCTGTACTACTATCTACTAATATTAGTATTACTACTAATAGAGACTGTACTACAAAAAGACCGTGTACGGAATGCCATGTGTTACGTAGGTCTGATCTGTACTATTATCTACTACTACTACTGTTACTACTAATAGAAACTGTACTGCAAAACGAACTTTTCGTTTAAAGTGCCGCGTGTAATACGTAGGATCCGTTGAAACCCATCAGCCAAATATAGACATTCAGAACTAATACATGAATGGATGGTGTATTAGGCGTGAAAATAAAATATTCAGCAAACCAATATGGAGCTCAGAACAACCCATAATCTGCAGTTATATATATATAGACAGCTGTTTCGTCTTGCTAGGGAACTTTCGTCTTGCTAGGGAGGTGAAACCGCCAGCTCGAATACCATTGCTTTATTCATGCTCAAAAAACGTCACTTATTATCTTCTCAAACGCATCATATCCGTTCCGCCTGACAAGTTAAACAACGGATTGAAGGATGAAACAGCTGTGTACAGACTTTTAAAAACCTGACCCAGTTGAAGACTATAGAAAAGGCTTTATATTGATAACATGCTCCAATCAAATATTGGCTTAATGCTGTCTGATAAAAAAAAAAAAAAAACAGCGCGGGTTAGCAAGTGAATCTTAAGCAGAGGTTAGGCCTGTAAATCAGGAAAAAAATCACGTACATCAAAACTAGGTCAAATCAATTCTCATTCGACAAGAAAGGTTGCACAGTTAAATAAATACTTGTAAATATTGCAAAAATTTATACCTTTTTCGAGACAAAACGTTCCGTGATTTATTCACCCTGTTCTAAACCAGTCAGGCGCTTAGCTACCTGTAAGCCAGGTAAGCCCGGGCTTACCAGTTTTTCTGAAACCCTGGCACTGTTCTTCATCCAATTTCTTTCATTTCGGAAAATGAAGGTACAGGACAGACAAAACGGTCCCTCGAAATCATTCTGCAAATTAACGTTCCTTCTTTGCCTTGGCCCTTGGTGAAGTCCATTGACCAGATAGTAAACTTCTGTTTAGACCTTTTGGAATGGCTGGAAATGCTTCCAATTAATTTATCATTGTAAAAAGAAATTTTTCTTTTTTTTTTTCGTCTCCATTTTGACTTATAAAAAATTCTTCAAAAAATTATTGTGTCCGACCAAGTCCAGAACAGCGGCATATACCCGTATAAACAATATAATGGCGTATCTCCCTCCAGGGCAATTTTCTATTCAATCTGGTGATGGTATTAACTATTACGGACGTCAATTCGTTTTGAAATAGTTTAATATTGGCTTGTGTTTACTTCACTTACCAATATCTGCATACTTTGTTCGGACCCGAACTCTTCTCGCGAAAACTTTGTCGCCTTCGTACAAGCAGTCGATCAGAATTCTACCCGTGTAATAGGTAAGAATCGGTAACAGGAGAATAGCCACAATAGCTGCGTAACCTCCCCTGCGGATAGCGTAAGGCAGCCCGAATGTTCCTTCCAGCCCACACAAGATATTCAGGAACGCCTGAACGGCGTTTGATCTGCGCGCGTTTACAGAAGTTATGCTCCTCTTAAGATGGGAGTAATCTTGCTGATTGTCCGTGTCATAGTCGTCAAATTCATTTTTAATGAGAGTATAATTAGCCGAATGAGACATAACCTAAAAAGAACAAAGAAATACATGAGCTCGCAAAATAATTTGGATGGTACGTGGGTTTTGATTGATCTACAAGTGTGATTCGATAGCGTTATGAAGCACGAAAATGAAGTGAGCAATATGAATGGCTGTCTCCAAACTGTGAGAAGTTACAGTTATATATAAAAGAAATTAAAATATACATACACGCTTCATATCAAGTGTCTTTCTCCTTGTTAAGATGGAATATAATAATAAAAAGAAGTAAAACATCTTCTCCTCGCCTTCACAGCCTGATGAAAACCTTTTCAATGTTTGTGAGAATTCTATAACAAGTGAAAACTCTCGACTGCGTCTCCGATTTCCATTGATCTCCCAAGCATTCGCCTCAGTTTTCACCTGGCTATGGAGGCACGGAGAAATTTTAAAACTGCACGAAGCGCAAATGAAACAGTCTCTAAAGCTTTTAGTATTCAATATGAGTTCACTACATAGCACGCGCGCGAGTCATACACGACTTCACGAACTTGAAGCAAGAATTTGAACAAGTAACAATGATATCTTATCATAATGTTATATCATATAAAGAGGATATTACACGGTGGCGTGACGATATGAAGTTTATCTTCGAGTGGAAAGATATTTCACGAGTGAGCGTAGCGAACAAGTGCAACCTTTTTTCCACGAGAAGATAAACTTCATATCTTCAAAACCAACGCGTTTTTTTTTTATTACATAGATATGAGTGTTTCGAAAATAAAAAAAAATTGACGAAAAACAAAGGAAAAACAAAGGAATGTCAGCGATATCGTCATTAGTAAGGATATGGAAAATATCTCACTCGTATCCCGGATGTAGTTTGGTATGGAAAATACGAGCTGTCTATTTTTCGGTAAAAAACTCATATCTATGTAATAAGATGATATCACATGATGGTAAGATATTAAACAAAACAATATAATTGTCGGGCATGCGCAGTGCAACAAAGCAAAACGAAAGAAAGGACAGTATCGTAACTTCAATGTTCCGATTAAGTTTTCAACCAATAAAAAACAAAAACAGGTTTTACAATGAAGCATTTTCGTGCACTAAAATTTAGTCATCAAATGAACAGCTGCAGAAGATGAAATCAAAGTATTCTTTAAATTTGTTTTTATTCAATATCAAATTAAATGATCCAAGAACTTGTTATAATTTGAAATTTCTTCCAGTTTTGTTACAAAATATTATCAGAGAGGACAAATACCCTGTCTTTTATCTTCCAAGTGTTGCAGCTGACCAGTTTTAATGATCGATTATTCTTATGGAAAAATAACAAAACTAGTAAACCGTAATATGAATTCAGTTACTAACTAATCTGCCATTTTTATAAACATTTCATTTTAGAAACTTAAAAAAAAAGCAAAAAGAAATTATAAAGGAGCCATTAAATTACCATATTTGTTTCGTTTCCAAAGACTAGCATTTTGGAATTTTTTCTGTATTTTCGAGAAAAACAAATTAAAGTTTATGACTAGCAGTCAGCAATGGTAAATGAAGTGCGGCGAGTGACTGTCATATGAATACCACAGTAAATTTTTTAAAACTGCTCAAAACCAGACCATTAAATTTATCATTTTTGTTTCCTTTCTAAAGACTCGCATTTTGGAATTTTTACTGCTTTTTTGAGAAACAGTTTATGTTAACATTGATCTTTGTGCCAACTTTCTGAACTCAATCTTAGAACTCTCGCCATTTTGTTTCGTAAGTCTGCCGAGTGAACTCATTTCTGGTTTTTCGAACTTGCACATTGTACACATTAAAGTTTTTTTTATAAACGCTAGTTTTTGAAAAATAACATAAGTATGTTAATAATTTTAAAATGCTCCTTCAAACTTACTGTTTCTGTAATTGAAAGGTAAACTTAAGAATTATTTGTAATCCAGTTTGTTCGAAAGCAGTGCTAAGGACAAACTTTAATTGCAACTTGATAACAATATTACCATGTTTAAAACATTTTTTAACTAAATTAAAAACGAACTTAAATGAATGGCATCACTTAAACTTACCATAGACCTACAGTGAAAGTCTTCAGACAGTGAACAGAAAGTTTCAGCTCCGACTTGCAGCTTTCGAGCGGTTGTAATGAACAATTTTCCAACATCGACACAAGACATGAAAATTGTTTTCTCACTTGAAGAAATTTTTTACCTTGATGTAAGGTAACTTAGGAGTTCTCTATGAAATCATGTCAGCTTTTTGAAAAACAATTAGCTGCTATGGTAACGACTTGGTAACTTATTTTATATTCCAAAAACTCCTTTATATAAGTGGCGGACATAAATGAATTGATTATGAGCCATTTTTGGGTAAGAAATAATTTATTTTGTTTTATGTTGAAACAATACAGCCTTGATTAAACACCTCTGAAGCACACGCCAGGCAACCTTTTTTTTAGTTTCAACGTTGGTGTTTTTACATACTGAATGCTATCCAAAAATGCATTTTAATAGTGAATTGGACTTCATTTAAAAACACCAGCACGTCTGTAGGGCATTTTCTAGCTGGATATAGTTATATACGCTTCTTGTGCGTGTTAAAAGTCGACAATTGAAAGTCTTAGACCGTTCCGCTGCAGCGACTCAAATACATTTAGATATAGGAATGCCTTTACTAGAATACAGGGACCACAGCATCCACCTTTGTGATAGATGTGCGTGGGTTCTTTTAAGACTCCCAATAAAGAATCGAGAGACAGTTTAACGTCCTTATTCTAGAAAACGCGAAGGTCTTACTATGCGAAGATGTTCATAATAGAGCAAAAGCAGCACCTTTTTAAAATACCTCAATGTTTTAAGAGAGCCTGGCTGAGAATCAAACCCGAGCCTCCCCCACACGGTAGACTGGCACCTTACAAACAAGGCTAATCAGGCACCGGTCTGAAAATAGTCTATTTTTAAACATTGCCGCTATAAACGGTAATTTGAGGATTCAAAACCAATCTTTTATAATGTTCGATATCCAAAATTTTCTTATCTATTCCGAAAAAAGACCGAGAAGCAAGAAATTGTTTATTAGAAATTTTAGAAGACATTTCTTATTTTCATAGTATTATGATAAATCATTATAGTTTATATTGACAAGAGAGGATGAAGGGTAAGAAAGATCATCCCCCATAAAGGTATTATTCCCAGGGTAATCCCTCTTAAGTTATTTTCAGACATTTGGTACCATGCAGCTCTTCTGCGGATGTTACTCGTGCGTTGCGTGGATGTTTTCGTGGACTAGACGTTGAGGATGAAATATGAGACCAAATTAAAATATGGCGGACAACGCTTGCAATTTGAAGTATCAAACATAGAATCAAAGCGGAGTAACATTGGTGGAAGAACTGGCTACCATGTCTAAAACTAACCTATAAGAGGGCATTCAATAAAATGAAATTTATACAGGTACGGACGGGATTTCAGTAGAAAGCGAATTAAAGAATCGAAAGTGGATAGGAGGCTGTCACAGGTGTTCTACAGGAAAAGAATTACGTATAAATCGTTTGAGCTTCGGGTATATTGTAAGAATGAACTTGGCTTGTATACAAACACATTAATTCCGGAAATAATTAGGAATTAAATCTTTCCTGAAATGAAAATATTCCATGAAAATAAATCTCTAGAAATACAAAATAAAAATAGTGCAGTCTTAAAAAAGGGGTTATGTGGGCACTCAAGGAAGCCTTGCATATTTTTCTGAATATTTTTTTCTGAAGCATGGAAAGCATACATGGTTCTATCCCCAAACGGAGACATAAGAATATATTTGCTACTAAGGAAAAAAACAGCATCGCGCGTGTTCTAGACAATAATATAAAACGCTGTGAGAACACGAGAAAAGTGTTGAAGGGGAAACGAGGCAAAGCCGAGTTTTCTCTCCGGTTTTAGAGTATTCTACACGTTTTATTCCCTTTAGAAAATAACTTCACTTCCATTCTTCTGAAAAACGTTTCTTGCGTTGCGTGGCGTCATTCCGTGAGTTATGTTCAATTATATAAAAAATAGATTTGTAACCAATCAGAGCGCGCATTATTTCAGGATTATTTTCTAATTAGCGTTAGAGAAACAGCATACTAATCGAAACAAATGGTATGGTGAGTTGTTTGAGCTATTTTATTTGTCAGTTTGGATGCCGACTTTTCCGCGTGGAAACTGATAGCTAACGAAAACCACTGATAAATCTAAACAGTCTTTACTTGTGTTTCGTTTTTTTGAGTTTCCCTTTAATATTTATGAGTTTGAGCTAAAAAAGCCTTAAACATCTTTTTTATATAAAAATTATTTTACATCTTTACGTTAATAAGAACATCTAAGTCTGCTAAGCTAAGCTGAATCCTTTACGCGCACAAGTGGCCCATGGAGCCAGCGCTTATCTCTGGTTTCTGTAGAGCTAAGCGGATGAGAGTCTTTGACTCCCTCTGGATGGAACACTAATCCATCGCAGGTTAGTTCCCAGCAGACGCTGGTACTCATTTACCTACCCCGGATGGATGGAAAGCTGAGTTGGCTTAGGCGGAAAAGAAGGTCATACAAATATTCAAATCTCGGCAGATCGAGTCGGCCGGTGATCGAACGGGGGACCTTGTGGTTTAAAAGCAGAAACCTTTCGAAAGCGCCATCCGCCATGACCGCATGAATAGCTAAAAAAGGAAAAAGTCGTTTGTACGAAAATAATAGTAATAGTCGGCTTTAGAGGCTTCCAAAGGAGTAAACTAAATATCTGTTAATATATGGCCACTGCTTGGTCGCAAAATTGATGAAATTTTGTACTTCACATACATAGCATCTATCTATTGCTTACAAACTGTAGTAAGATCTTGTGGATACTCCTATGCAAAATTAAACAATTAGCATTCACATGCTTCAAACAAAAAAGGAGATATATTCCAAATCATTATTCGATCTTCATTTTGAAGGCATGAACGCCTTGAAGTAACCAAATGAATTTGTCGCTCAAACGACCGACCGATCAGCAAAGCTCGTGGTCAGGGCTCTTCTAATTTGCACTCGGCCGAGATAAGAGTAAGTTTTATTTAAAACGGGTTTGGAGTCAATACCAATGTCAATAATTCAGTAATTCTTGCCCATAACGTCGGGGAATTATAGGGAGAAACAATACAAACATAATGTCGCATGTTTGAATTAGAGATTTCATCAATTTTTGCAGTCGATCTTGCGTTTTAAAATCAGGCAGTGGCGAAGTGCTTTTAGAAAAATTCGCAGTAAAGATGAAATATTTGGCTGGGTGGCAATTTAGCATGTCAGGCTCAGAGGCGTATTTTTGCACACCCCTCCACCCCATCGAACGCACTCCCCTAATTTCCAATTCTTACTAGTTTGTATATGTAATCGAACCGTTACTCGTTCAATATGGAATTAATTTGCATTAGTGTGTTTTAATAAGAATCAAAATTGAGTGAGCCCTGTTTGGGCGATTAAATGTTAATCATATACTGAAAAAATTATAAAAAAATGGCGGTGAAAAAACAAAACTTGACAGTGACAACTTGACAATTCATGCATGCACTGCCAATTCATGCCTCAATCCTTGTCTTACAAACTTCTTCAGAATGATTTGCTTATTAGCTTGTGACAATCCATGCGTGCACGGACAATTCATGCCTCCATAGTTGTAATAGAAACTTCTATACATTGATTGGCTTATAAGCTTTGAGATTGTAATTGCACGAAATTACAAATTTCTGCACGGAATTACACCTTTTTGCACAGAATTACAAAGTATTTGCACTACTTTAGACCGATCAGAATCAAGTAATTTTTTCATGTATATGATTAATAACACAACATCGCTTGATTTCAGTACGAAAACAAAATGTCGATAACTGCATTTCCCGATTCTAATATACAAGGCTTTTCGTCTCGGCTTCATTTCGTTCTCAGCTGCTGGCTAAATCATCAATAATTTTTGAACAATTAACACACATCGCATTTCATGTCTTGGCTAAAATCCATCTTTGATTAATAAAGTAAGCCACAATGAATATTATAATTGCCGCATGCATTAATTACAGCGAAGAACAACTTAAAAACGTTTTAGGCAGAAATCAACAAAAAGAAAATCTCTCATTTTGCTCATCCCCAGTAGAACAAGTTTTCATAAGGTGTTTATATTACCAGTGCGGCTCAGTTTGCGAAAAAAATTCATAGAATTATAGCTTTATTTCAGCTAGTTGGATCTCTAACGCGCTTTTGCGCCTGTCATGGCGTAAGTGTCAAGATTTGATGCAGTTTAAAACTAAATTTTTCATCGTTTTTAAAAATACAACACTTTTGATTTTATGGAACATGTTTCGATGTTTCAAACATCATCATCATCAGCCAATAGTAAGTTTACAAATTAAAATTACAACAATTTATTATATAGACACGAGTGTGTTACTGAAAAATATACAACTCGTAAAATTCATAAAAACTACATCCGGGACCCGAGTGGTTTATTTTCCGTAATCTCACATGTGAGTTTATTGATGACGTAATTGCGGTAATTTCCCTCCGAAATTTGTACGCGTCTTGCAAACGCTGCCAAACATTCCCATGAATGAAAATGGCGAGTAAAAGATTCGTCAAGTTTACTGAAGAGGAAATTGCATCGTTTACCGAAGACCAAGAAAATGCCAATACGAAGAAGAAAACTGTGTCTGATCTAAAATTATTTAACGAGTTTCTTAACAGCGAGGAAGAAGAGAGAAATATAGAAAATATTCCAGCCGTCGAGCTCCAACAGTTGGCAAAGAAGTTTGTACTCGGAGTAAGAAAGAAAAATGGCGA
>JANCMA020198976.1:0-13344 GCA_024336925.2 Zoanthus solanderi | reverse complement strand
CCCCCCCCCCCCCCCCCAAAAAAAAAAAAAAAAAAAAAAAGACACGGAGCCGAATCCTCGTGGCTCATTGCCTACCGGCACGAGTAAAATGGAACATTAATGTTTCTAGTTCACTTTCCGATTTCCAGTTTTGGTTTGATTCCCAGCACGTTTATACTTAATCTCCCAGCTGCGTTGCACTGTATATATTTTATTTTTGTCACAATCGCGCGGTTACAAAGCGACGAAACAAAGCCGTTGGTAGCCAGGACGTGGCGTGAACGGTGATTAAGAAATTCAGTTTGCTCTCTTTCGACGAGAAAACGAGCTTTCCTGTCCTTCGAGCTTAGACTGCTGGACCCCAGATGAAAGTTCTCGGTTAGAGTATTTATTAATCTGTGGGCATGCGTGATTTTGTGGCGATCCGTCAGTTAGGAGAGATTTTATCGAGCTTTTTGTGTGATGTATCTTCATCTCAACCCACCATCTTTTCTCTCTTTCTTACCTGGAGAACCACAGATTTTCTAATCGCCCCTAAATGACTTCTTATTGTCCTTAAACGTACCAGCGAGACAAAAGGAGACAACAATTGAGGTTAACAAGCTTTATTTTAGATTGTTGCTCAAAATAGAAGTATAATAATCTCGAAAGCGAGCCAGAATCGAACTGAAAACCTTGTGCCTGTGAATTGTGGTTGGAAAGCAGAGATCAAGATTACCAACTGCGCCAACCATGCCCGCCCTGTCACTAACCGGCACGACCGTGCCGCAAATAATAATAACCTATGGCCAAGTCTTCAAAAAAATTCAAGCCACTGCCAGCCTATATAAATCAACCAAAATGATTTTTATGTGAGCTTTTACTCCAGCGAAAGTTGTCCTTTATCAGAGTATACAATCAAATTTTTTAATTTGGCGGGTTTTTTGGCGCACGTCCAGCAATCTTCCCGCCTTTTAGATAAGTTTGAAGTTTGGGTTTCTTGTGAAGCAGTTTGGGACATTTTTGATTAGCTTTCCTGTTTGATTTTTTAAAATGGAATACAACCCTTTGCCACATTTACTGAATACCGGATATACAGTTATTGAAATTGATTTGTTTTATGGTAGCGAACATTTGGGAGCGAACATATGCAGATTCCTGATTTGTTTTGACAAGATCACTTCAAGATGGCGATTCAGTACAGTACGGTAGACACTCCGTCTCGTTCACACGTTTCAAAAAAGACGTTATTTAATATTCAAGTTACAAACATTAGCATATTTTGATTGGAACCAAGTCCCTCACGGTTCTATATGATGATAAAAAAGCATTCTGAAAACGAAGACGTATAGTGTTGTCTAAATTATATTTTTATGGGTTCCCTTTCCACGGTGAGAACAAAATATTACAAAATATATTTTTGTAAAAAATCGGATTTGTTATGTAAAAATCCAGGATTTTTAAATGTAAAAAGCCAGGTTGTTACATAACAAGCCTTGATTTTGACAAAAAAATATATTTGTGACAAACCCGGCTTGTTACATAACAGACCTGTCACCCAATCAATTTTGTTTACTGCAAAGCAATTTCTTGCTATTTTGTCATAATTCAATCTTAATTCGATGGGAAAATTCGTTTTTCCTAGTTCGAACTTGTCGAAGTACGCCGAAAACTATAATCTATGGGGTTACAGGTTCGTACATATTATACATTTGTAAAAATCCCAGTTTGTTACATAACAAACCTGTCTGTCACACCCTAATTTTTGTTCACTGAATGGCTCAATCTTGTTCTTTTGCCAAGAATATATTATAACGCAATACCAAGAATATTTTCTGGTTGTATAAAACTTACTCTACCTCCTTGTTACGTGCAATAAACCTGTCACCCCCATCCCCTAAGGTTAAATCTTGACAATTTATATTTTTGAACTTGAAGTGTTCAAATGCGCATGAATTTCACACTGGAACTCGGTCTTTCAGCGTTAAGCGTTGACCGCTTAAAAAGGCCTAGGCCTGTCATTTGTCGAAATGGAAGCGGGCTTTTAAGGCTTCCATTCAGACAAAAGACAAACCATGTGAGCATAGACATTTTCTTACCGTTAAATTGGTAAGTTTTAGTGTTAAATTTGTGCGCGTTTAAACACTTTACGATCAGAAAATGAAAAATCCAAAAAATAACCTTAGGGGGTGGGGGTGACAGGTTTGTTTATGCCGGATAAATATGTTTTTGTTCCTGCAGATAAAGCTGGAAATAACAACATTTTTGTGTGCAAGCAGTTTTACATAAAGATACTGATGGATGAACTTGTAATTCATTCGGACATAAACTGAATACGGCCAGCACATATAAGGAACAAATGTACCAACATGTATCATTTATATCGTCTAAAATCAGTAAAGATATTTTAAGAACATGTTTAAGAACATTTGAGGCTGATATCCCGAAAATATTTAAGAACGTTCAGCCTCAAAAGAAAAATTTGACGTTCTTATAAAAAAAAAAGAGTGTAGCTAGGTTATCAAGGTTTCATGGACTTCATATTAATATTTGCTTGTCTTTGTCATTCTGACTGGTGACCTAAATAATTTTAACCATGATTAAACAACAAAATGAAATCACTGACGTAATTGACTTGACTATACATAGTTAACAAAGCAGTAAATCTGCATACTGGTACGGAGCCGCAGCAAAGAGTTTTCAATTAGCTAATGAGTTTAGATTAAAAGAAAAAATTTTTAAATGTCTAATAAAATTGAACGATATTTTATCACTTCCTTAAAATTTTAGAATAATTGTGAACATAAATTGGAGTCAAACCATGGTTCTTTTTTTTAAATTCTTATGTATAGTGGTTTGCTTATTTTACTTTTATTTTCGTTCAGATAGATCTCCATTTATCGCTGAGTTTACATGTAAATTTTATCCGTTTGCGAATCCAGCTGGACTGGCATCTTCCAACTTCAAAATAAAGGACATTTTTGTTTGACTTACCAAATTAGAGTATTTCAATAAGTCTTTTCTACTAACACAATCTGCATAAAACCTGATACTTTTCACAATAGTTCAATATGTTTAATAATATCAAAGCTCTTCTATAAGAATGCTGCATTTTATATACCTGTAAGAGACAATGCGGTCACAGTTTCCGTTTTTGTACATAACGTCAGCGCCAAAACGCGACCATTTCTTTTTCGATCGTCAATACACTCCTATATTTTTTTTTTCTGTTGGAATTTTTCGTAAAAATGCCTAGGCAGTGGACATCGTGTATTTGCAGCATTGCGCTATTATGAGCAAAACTCGCAAAGGATGGATCTTTTCAGTATCAAGACAAAATGTAATGATTTTTTTCAAACCATTCTGGTTTCACAATAAGTCAAGAGTAGTTTTTTACCTCAAATTTCACACTACACATTGTGAGAATGAAAAATTTTCAATTAAAAATGACGGAAGGTCCAGAAAAGGAAAATCAGAGATACTAACGCTCATACCGGTCAAGTGTTACTTCGTCTCGCAAACAGAAAACGACAAGCAAAATGGCTCCAATCTGTCATCATAAAGCGCTAAACCGGGGCTAAAATTTATTTTGTGCCTTTCATACAAATGCCTAAGGAGAGAGGCCAGTTAGGAAAAAAATATGAATACACTTGGTGAAAGAACAAAGCTCAAACCCGAGACAGTTTAGAAACAAAATTTCCCAAATTTACCTTGAATGTCAGCTTATTCGTCGCGGCCACCAGGGAATCTCCATTCTATCAGCGAACACTCGCTTCGATTATGTTCTCCTCCTTCGACCGCTAAAATACTGTAAATAAAAAGTGGAACTCCAATTTATTTCAGTCTTTTAATATTACCGCATGGCTTTTAAAGGTAAACGACTTCAGAATCTACGCAAAAAGACAAAATTACGAACCTTCTTTTAAAACACTACCGACACCACTCACAGGAAGGGTGACACCACGGAATCTCCACTGCGTTGCAGGGAAGCGCAAAGCATTCTGGGGTATAAACCTTGTTTGTCTATATTTGGCATTGCACCATCTCGAGTATGTAAAAGTATTTTTGGAGGGGAGGGGTACATATCAAAATTTTGATTAACTAATTTTTTTTTTCTGAACAAAAATAACCAAACTTTTAAACTTTGTATTTTGTTAAAATAGTGTTTTAAGACTGGGACTTAATTGGTCCAAGCTAATTACTTATCTGGTCTTATCAAGGAAAAAAAATTAATTTTTCTCTACCCCTCACCACTCCGTTGCGACAAAGTATATTGAGAGGATACCAAGTTTTGCAACTGAAGTAAGTAAATCTCACGTGCAGTGGCTGGCGTAATAACAAATTTTTTAGCATTATGAGCGGCAAACTTTTAGCAAGTGTGCTTGCTGGTGTTTGTGGCACCATATTCCTCGGTTATTGTATATATTTTGACCATAAACGGAGAAGTGATCCGGATTTTAAGCAGAAACTTCGAGATAGTAAGTGGCGTCTTACAATCGTTTGTCATTTGAAAATTGTTAATTATTATAGTATTTTTTAATAATCTCTATCCATTTTACTTTTATATTCCCAAGTTGAAGTTTCTTTTTCGTTTGGGAATGACTGTTAAAATTGATAACAACCTGAACGTGAACAAGTTTACAGGTCGGGACGCTTTTAAATAAAGATGAGCGATTTTAACTTCAAATTAATATTTACCAAAATGCAATTTAAACTTTTGATCTCTAATAATTGTGAAACTTTTGCATGATATTTAGAGAGAAGAAAACAGCAAAAAGAGCGAAAAGATGCAACTGATGCTGCTCAGAAGGTAACAAACTAACATAGATTGGCACGAATAAGAAATTATAAGCATTTAGACCACCCAAAGGGCAGGGTTTCATTACCTAACTCGGTCACAATGACACAGTCAACTAGGTCACTGTGTTAGCATGTCAAGTGTTACCAATTTAACGCTAATGTCCTAGCATATAATTGCTCTTTTACTCATCATCAGCATCATCTTCATTTATCGTTCCTAGTTTCCCACTCCTGGGGTAGGACGTAATATGAGTTGCCTCCACTGTTTTCTCTCCACTGCCATATCTTCTGTGATGTTTAGCTTCCTCATGTCTTCTTCTGCTACCATACTCCAGGTCTCCTTTGGCCTACCTACTGGCCTTCT
Organism: Zoanthus solanderi; assembly: GCA_024336925.2. Lineage (NCBI taxonomy): Eukaryota > Metazoa > Cnidaria > Anthozoa > Zoantharia > Zoanthidae > Zoanthus > Zoanthus solanderi. Next base: position 8,222 of record JANCMA020198976.1, on the reverse strand, counting down.
ATCTTCCACTTCCAGCTCCATTGCTCTACTAAGTATGCTATTCTCATCCCTACATTTTACATGACCAAACCATCTCAACCTCATTTTCATTATTCTGTGTTCAAGGTTCTCCACCTGACATCTTCTGACCTCTTCATTAATAATCCTGTCCTGTCATTTTACTCTAGACATGTGTATTGTAATTTTACATTCTGTGATCGCAACTGTGACCCAGCACGTGAAAATGTACCAAATGCTTTTCTGTTCAAACGGGCAAAATGGACCCTTTAAGTGAATGGTGCCTGAGCACTTTGGCAGACATCTTGAAAGTTTTAGTAAAGTGTTTGAACGGCTGTCTCTGGAAACTGAACGTTTTCCCAAAGCATTTGAATGTTTTCTCAAAATGTTAATGCCATCGTGCATCAGCAAACACTTTGTAGTATTCTCTCAAAGTCGCATAGCGATAGTCTACAAAATAAGAATGTATAGTTGCATTCTTTCCCTGTCTAATACTGAATTGAAACAACCAAAGGATAGATGTAATTAAACCTTTTTAAAAATGATCAACTTTAACAATAATGTTTTTCACAAAGCTACCTTATAGAATATAAACTAGTCTTGTTTGATTCAAGCTATTACTGTAAGTTGGGGAAACAGCATATGCAGTAAGCGATTGTTGTTGTAATATCATTCTATAAAGTATAGCTAAATACCGTAAGTTAAAATACAAATGTTAAACAAAACCTGGAATGTTGTTGATTGAAAATTTACAAAGATGACACTAAAAACAACATTTCCTCTGGAAGGTTTGAATGAATATCCTGAAATGATTCGGGCTATCAATTAGCCCCAGTCTAAGAAACCGTGTTGTTTTCCTCCTGATGGAGACTGGAAATGAAAATCACAAAAGCTTTGGGATTGCAGTGGAAAGCTCTGGTCCAAACTTTGAGAAAATGCTGATGCAAAAGGAAATATATTTTTTATAAATTTCAGTTTAAATTTCGAACTGCACTAAATGATGTCATTAACTAAAGCCGCTGACCAAATTGCATCTGCAAGGGAAAGAAACAACATTGCGTCAAAATTGCAAACTTTGAACAGTTCATTTTCCTTTGTTGTTGATATTTAGGCAAAACACTTTCTGAGTAGTTAAATAGAGGTAATACCTTTTCTTGAAACCTAAATTATTTTTTGACTGGAGTTCTTCTTTAAATATAAATGTTTTAAACCAGAATTTAACAATGATGAAGCTGAAACAGTCTATTGAAACAGTCTTTGGAACTTTAATTTGTAGGTAGATTTGCAAATCATAGAACAGAATAAAATAAAATTAGAACAGAACAGCTTTAAACAGAGCAAATTTGGCTGAAGTTTTCCTATGTCCTTATCTTTTCCTCATTCTTGGTACACTGATTGAGAACTGTTAAACTGTTCTTTACTCTAATAAAGTTATGACATAATGGATGATGTTTTGTCATTGACCCTATTGGCAGGGATAAATGACCAACAAGCTCTCTATGTTGTTAGCAGTTTGTTATGTACTAGTCACAAGGCTTAAGCAATTTGTTTTCTAACTGTAATGCTACAAGCGTCAGGTTTTCATGAGCCATGATTAAATAGGATCCTATTAAAATTTGAGATGGAGATGTTGGGATTGAAGGAAACAGTGGTTCAGATGGTAAAGGTGAATGAAGTGAGGTAGTACGGGCATGTGCTGAGGAGGGATGATGGGCATGTTTTGAGAAAAGCATTGGAGTTTGAAGTGAAGGGTAAGAGGAAGTGAGGATGACCAAAGAAGATGTGGAAGACGCAAGTGGAGAAGGAGAGCAAGAGTGTTGGTTTGGAGAAGGATGATGCTATGAATTGAGTGAGATGGAGAGTGGGAGTTGGAGAGATTGCTGTTAGAGTGGGGTAAATCTGGCCACCCCTGGATTGATGATGATGATTTTCAATTCTGAATAGTTAGGCCCTTGTTTTGTTTCAATTTTGTTAACTTCATGGGTCTTAGCTTGATATTTTGACAGTTGAAAGTTTTTGTCAGTGATATATTTTACATAATAATTATATTTACAGAGCCGTATGCCAGATTTGTCTAATACAGCAGCAGTCCAGCAGTTTTTCATTCAAGAAGTTCATATGGGTGATGAGCTTCTTGCACAAGGTAAGTTGGAAGTTCTGGCAGGGGTGAAGAATACACTAGCTCTATCTCGGGACTAGTACAATTTGCCACGAGGCTAGTAAAGAAAGTTGTTTAATATCCTAACAATGGGCTACTACCATTTAAAATTGATCAAAAATTGCTGTTGATATTTTTTCCCAAAATTATTTTTTTGGTTCAGTCTTTTTTTTTTTTTTTTTTTTTCTTTTTTATTTTGTTCAATCTTTTGTTTGAACTACCTTGGGTCAAAAATTTTTTCTTGTTAAATGAAGTTTTAAATTGCCTGGTTCAGGGGGAGACACTTGCAAATAATCATTTGAATATGTTTTTGCTGGGTTTTTTCTCATTAACTTGTTAAGGTGAATGATCACAAGTGGGCAGAATACATACTGACCTAATGTTGGCATTAACATTACTGAAATTACAAATTATATTGTACATAATGTAAAACCAACACACTGCCAGTGGATCACAATAATTTTGATATTTTACATGACTTTATCTCACTTATCGTTCAGGCAATCTAACAAGTATTTTTAAATCATTCAGCCAAACTGTCCCACATATATAGTGCAAGGTTAATGTTAAAAACGACAAAATATTGTTATGGGAAATGTTAAACATAAAGGTACAATGGTGTGATTTTTAATATATTCAATAAAAAGCTGAAAAGTCTAAAATAAAAATTTGAAATTTTTTTTTTTAAAGAAAAGATTTATTTAAAATAAAAGTTTGAAAATATAAAAACAGAGTTGCTGGCATCCTTCACAAAGCTAAAACAATTTGATTGTCAGTTTCACTCTAACATCATCTAAATCATAACTTGTATATCACCATCATTCTCGTTTAACGTCTGCATTTTCCCATCTAGGATGGGGTTGGACGGGGGATGACTGCCCTCCACATCTGTCAGTTCTGTGTCACATGCTTCTCCACTCCCAACAAGTTCATATCCTCCATCACACACTCACTCCACGTTTTCCTAGGCCTTCCTGCCGGCCGTCGCCTCCCAAATCTCTTCTCCCCTAACTCATCTTACACATGTACATCCCCCTCTACCCTTTTCACATGACCAAACCATCTCAGTCAGTATGTACCTAATTTTAGTGGAATAAACTGCCAGTTTTAATTAGTTTTACTTTTATATTAGATAAAATTATTCCAGTTACATTTTTTTTTCTGTTTTGATCTCAGGTGATCATGAAGCTGCAGTCAAACACTTAACTAGTGCACTAGCCGTTTGTGGTCAGCCTCATCAACTGTTGCAAATGTTTCAGCAGTCACTGCCTCCCAATGTGTTTCAAATGTTATTAGAGAATATACAGGGAATGAATAGAGTTTCTGCTCAAGTAAGTTAAACTGTTTATCACTGTTGATATAGTTTTTCTAAAAATATATGAATATTTGAATGAGGAGGTTGGAAATCAGTGAGTGTAGAGGTTGAGTAAGTTGCTGTTGCCACAGTTTATATACTAGGATTAAGTAAAAATGAATAAATTGTTGTAGTTAAATGAAGGGGTGATAGTTGAATAAAAGGGTTGAGAGTAGTTGAACAAAGGGGTTTTGTTGTTGAATAAAGGGTTGAGTAAATGAATAAAGGTGTTGAATAAAGGTATTGAGTAGTTAAATAAAGGGGTTGAATTGTTGAAGAAAGGGGTTGAAGTGTTGAATAAAGGGGTTGAATTGTTGAATAAAGGGGTTGAATAAAGGGGTTGAATAAAGGGGTTGAAGTGTTGAATGAAGGGGTTTAATTGTTGAATAAAGGGGTTGAATTGTTGAATCATGGGGATGAATTGTCGAATAAAGGGGTTGAATTATTGAATAAAGGAGTCAAATAGTTGAAGGAAAAACCTACTTATTTAAGCCTGGCAGCCAGGCACAATTTTGAAGAAACTATATTATGCTTGGCAGCCTGAAATCCAGAAATATACTAAAAACCTGGCAGCTTATTAGGCCTTATCACGGTTTTTGACGCCATAGTTTAGGCTAAACAGCTGAATTAACAGCACTGGTATGGAAATTCAATGTCAAATAATATTAAAAAAACTCTTGTTTGAAAAAAGTGATGAGTTGAAAACTTCGAACTTTAGACAGGCAAATTTAATGCCAAAATTTGAGGACTATAGCCACACCAGTGGGGATTGAACATTGATTCTTGGCTGGAAGGCAGACCTTACCATTTGTACCAACCAGGCCCCTGTATTATAGCTACAGTTATAATTGTTAACAAGCCAGCCAAGTGACGATGCGAGGCTGGTGAGACGCAGTGCATAGACCCGTGCGAGGTATTGTAAGTACACTAAAAAATCCCAAGCGAGCTGAGCAAAATGTAATGTAATGGGTTATGTGCACACTTGGATGAGCCATTCACAAAACGCAAATGGTATCACGTGATCTTGGTAACGCGTGTCAAACGTTACTGAAACGTCAAGGTTTTGACTTGCACGAGGCGTTTGACATTTAAGCTGATGTTACACGAGGCAATTTTTCGTGCAACTTGTCTCGCAATGCCATTGCGAAACGAGTTGCACGAGCCATTGCAGCGTGTAACACCCCGTGCAATGGCTAATATCGTTGCGAGACAAGTTGCAGACATCATTGCCGAAAGTAAAATCCTGTTCTACTTTTTGCAATGATTTTAGTTACAAAATTCAAGTTGCAGGAGTCATTGCGCTGTGTAACACCCGCTTTGCAACTTGTCTCGCAATGGCGTTGCGAGACAAGTTGCACAAAAAATTGCCTCGTGTAACATCAGCTTTACATGCTCTTTTTACGTTTTCCCATTTAGTTTCTGTCATCTATTAGGCCATTTTACACAGATGGTGTTTTGAAAGTTACAACATAAACAAGAAATGTAATTACAATGTTGAATCTGTGAAAGCTTATTGTTCAAACTTACTCAGTCCTAGCTAAATGTTAATTTGCTCGTTGGCACTTTGTCAGTAGGTACTCCTAGGTTTGATATGAGTGAACATTAAATTTGTTAACTAAATAATAAGATTTTTTAAATTTTGTTTTCATTTGCTGTTTTTGCAGAAGGATGGAGAAGATGGTGACAGTTTGGACTGAGTTTTTATTCATCCAACTGCAGTGTTGAACTTCCAACTTTTTCTGATAAACACAAACTCATTTTGGAAGAGCTCACTTAACAGCGGCAGTTGATGGTATAATCTGATTGGTCCAATAATAACGCTCCTTTATTTTATCTCTTTACTTCTTGGCAGTTTTATTTAAATACTTACAAACGAGCAGTGGTATAAATGGAGGGCCTTCTTAGCTGATGAAGCAACGATCCTGTTTCCCAGAATGCATTGCCCTATTTGGGAGCTATTTTGAGGTTTTACAAAAAACATGAAAAATGTAGTGACAAAATTTATATCGAAAGATTTGGAAATTACAAGACAATAATTGGCTTTGGAAAGCTTTGAAGAAGTTTTGGAAATTCAAACAAAGATTTTTGTATGAACCCTGGCACGGTACTTGCTAGCATAGTTTGGCTTGTTAACCGGTCCCAGCTAACAAGCTTGACAAAAATGTCCTCATTTGACCGACATGCAATGCACGGGTATTTAATAACTGAAATTATGTATTATAAGAAAAGGCTTATTATCAGCTATGAATCGCTTTTCAGTTTTTAAAAATGAATTTTCACTGTTATTCCTGATGGCTTTATGAACAAGGAGCGACCTCTTCATGTCTATTTGATTCTTTTGGAGTTGCAGTTTACTAGTTTTGACAATTTATTTACGTTTTTCCATTTTTATTGCTGCATATTAAATCTTGTTTTCGCTTGTCTGATGATACGGGTAATGAAATGTTGCAAACGAGATTTTTAAGTGAGATAGTGGAATTAAAGATTAATGATTCGTAAATTCAAGTTAGCATTCATTCTTTTTTAACAAACGACAAGATCTTAACGAGGGATATGGGATCAGGGATCGTACCACTGCCATAGGATTGATCAGGTCCATCAAAATTTCGAAAATTGTGAGATTAGAGATCAAAAGTTTGATAACTGTTGGGATGAGGGATCAAAATTCCGAAAAGTCTTGGGATCAGGGGTCAAAATTTTGAAGAATCTTTGGATCGGGGATCAAATTTTCGAAAAGTCTTGCGATCGGGGTTGAAATTCTTGAAGAATCTGGGATCGGGGATCAAAATTTCGAAAACTTGTGGCAGAAAATACAGGATCAAGGTTATCATAATTTCCCTCGTTACGACCTTGAAATGAGATCGCGCTACAATGACAACCTGAGATAAGTTAATTATAGCGGGAAAAGTTTTAAGGTTTTAACTTCTTGTATTTCAGTTTAGTTATGGGTATGAAAGGGTTAGTTCTGATCCTTAATTGATTTAGAATAGTAAAATTGAAGGGAAAGCCGAGAATATCTTCAAAGAAAATCTTCAAGAAACTTATATCTAAATCTTTTGGTAAGGAAATTTTATCGAGTCTGACCAATCTTTTTGTACCTAAGTTGGAGAATTTGAATAAAAAATTGTTAAATCTTTCACCTCACTTCTCATAGTTCACGGTGATAGTTGTATTTATTAAAGTCAGTTAATTCTAACTGGGCTGTTATATCATTGTATGATCAGAGGATAGTTTTGTGAGCTATTTCATGATTCACACTTGTGAAATCTTGGCTGTATTTTAGTTGTCAATCACTTTCTTAAGGTGAGATATTAAACCAAAGTTTTTTTTTTAAGATTTCTAAAATTGAAAAAGATATGAAAACGTTTCTCTGCTTGTGTTTTGTGAATGTTGTTTTAATGTTTAATCCCTATTTAGTTTTAAAAACAGAGATATCATATTTGCCTAGTATAAATGTTTGTCACGTTCTAAAATTGTCAATCGTTTCCTACCTTTCTTCAGACTATTATTAACTGTGAATGAAAAGTTCAGATTGCAGGCTTGCAGGCTTTTCACTCTTTCGAACAGTAACTTAGGGACGGACCATTAGATCTTTGAGGTGGGGGAGCGGGGTTGGGGCAAATACCAAAAAATTCGAGCGCAGCTTTAAGCCTGAAAAAAAAATCGTGCAAAACAAAAAGGTAAATATATTCTGCCATCGGATGGCAGAAAAAAAGATCCTGCGGCTTCTTGAGCCGAAAAAAAAAAATTTTGCGAAGAAAAAAAATGCCCAACCTCCCCCCTCAAATATCTAATGGTCCATCTCTTGCACAGTAACTTTTTGATAATTATGTGTAGTTTAGATAACTAAAGGTTGAGATTTTAAACATTGCCGCCAAAATACTCGAGTAATAGAAGGAACTCACTACGTTCACATCTGTGAACGTTTCAACCATGAATTGTCCATATCACTGACCTTTCAAATGTACTCGGAGACTCACTTTAGTAGTGTTTTAAAAATCACTGGAACTTTTTGGTGTAAACATTTGGTTCGTTATTTTTCCCGGAGATGAAAAGAATACTAGTTCTGACTTTTCCAAATGGATAACATTTAGTGCCATTAAAGTTACGTTTTATATATAGTTTTCATGACAGAATAACTAATATTTGCATTCGTGCTTTTTTGTGTTTAAAATACGCCTTAGTAAGCATTCAGACGATAAAGGGACCAAGATTTCATTTCTGGGTTTGATTAATTTTAGTGGCATAGTTCATTAATCAGCGACCGTATAAGACATAGTTAAAAAGTGTAAAAATGTCAGACGCGTAGCCAGCCAGTTTTTTCTGGTAATCCCGAATTCACAGGTTGACGAGGGTTTAACCGACCCAATAGTTTTTTGAATAATGTTTTTATAAGTCAAAATGGAAACGAAAAAAACAGTAAAATTTCTTTTTAAAATGAAGGATTAATTGGAAGCATTTCCAGCCATTCCAAAAGGTCTAATCAGAAGTTCACTATCTGGTCAATCGACTTTACCAAGAACCAAGGCGAAGAAGGAACGTTACATAACAGAATGATTTCGGGGGACCATTTTGTCAGCATGTATCTTCATTTTCCGAAATGAAAGAAATTGGATGAAGAAAGTTCTAGGGTTTCAGAAAAACCCGAGCTTACCTGGCTTACAGGTAGGCTAGGTATCCAGCCGCTGTTCGGGGATGAGCCCGCGCACACCG
>JANCMA020198868.1:0-13344 GCA_024336925.2 Zoanthus solanderi | reverse complement strand
AGTTGTATAGGTGCTATAAAAATGTATTTTATGATTATTATTAATAACCAAACATTTGGAAATATAGATTTGCTTTCTTGATTAAATGACCTAAATGGTGGGATCGATTCTTATGAATAAAATTAATCTGTGTGTAACATTGACAGGTGTCCTGATGATAGCAAAATTGGAGACAAAATGATCTATGCAAGCACTAAAGACACTATCAAGAAATCATTCTCTGGGCTCAGTCTAGAGTTTCAAGCAAATGATGCTGGCGACTTGGACTATATAGCATTTAGTGAAGAGGTGGAAAGGAAAGCATGATGCAAGCAGTTAAGGAATTAACATGTAGTATCTTCAAACAATTCACTTCTATTTTCCTAAAAGAATGTACCACACATTTATAAAATGTTGTTGCATTATCAACCAAGGAAAAGACGTTTTCAAAACTTTGATGAAAAAATCACTGAACTTTTGAATTGATCAATGTTTACTGTACCAGATTTTGTACTTGCTTGACAACTGTTATGAAATAAAGTGGACTCTTAAAGCTAGGATTAAAATGTGAAATCTGCGGCTCCTCTTGAAAGCCTTTAAGATCAGTGTATATAATGCTTTCTTTGGCGTTATTGTGGAAAACATATTTAAGTCTTGTGATTGGTGCAAAAACTTTCTGTTTTATATTTGTTAGCCTGCAATGCAGACGAATTAAACACTATAAAGTACGTCTGCTAATCAGTGCAACGTTCCGTGTATTGGACCTCCCACGAAGTACTCAAATTCGGTTAGTTAAATTTGATTGGTTGCATAGATAAAGCATACAATGCAAAGTTTCATTGGATAATCATAGCAGATGCATTTCCAGTTAGATTTTTTTTTTCAATTCGTTTCGGACAAATTACTTTATGGCGAAAAAAAAAACAAATCAAATTTGACTACCCGAATTTCAGTACTTGTGGGAGGTCCAATACACAAAACATTGCACTGAGTAGCAGACGTACTTTACAGTATTTAGTTCGTCTGCGTAGCAGGCTATATATTTGTCTGACATTTTGTGCATCAGTGCATTATTATTTTAGTAGTATTTATATCTTTTGAACTCACTGTTTTGCTTTATAATTAACATTATACAGTAATTTCTTCTGTGGTAGAACAAATGTAGTTTTTAACTACTCTCATTAACAATCAAAGATAACAGTAAGAGTGTGCTCTACAGACGAGTTATAACAGATCTTTTATTTGAATGTGCAACTGTCTTGAAGGATTTTTTATTTTACTATAATTTGAAGATATGAATAAAATTTGATAAAGGAGTTTGATTCTTTGGGGTCAAAGTATACCGACATACAAATCGTTTTCAAAGTCTGAAAAGACAAAGTTTCTTTCATAGTGAGTGTTAATCACTGTATGAGTTTCTGGCATTGTGATAAGCAGCTCCAATCTAATCACATGAATAGTAAGATTAAGTCACCACCTCTGCATGTGATTGAGGCATTGTTGTAACTTTGTTAGAAGAAAACTTCCCAACAATCATTGGCATCAGGCTTAAGCCTGAAAGAAAAAGCAAAAATAGATTGCAAACTTTTTTTCATTTCGCTAGACCATTTTCAAATTTCCTGTTACTGCTATCTACAACGACAACGGATTCAGGGACGTAGCCAGGGGGTGGTTCCATAAATTCCGGAACCCCCCTCCCTCTCCCCCCCACCCCACGCACACACACACAGATACCCCTCCAATATTGTTGCTAGTCAATAAAACTTCCAAAGTCTAAGGTGGGACATTCTTTAACTTGCAAATTTTAGTCTTTAAAGCAATAATCCTCACTGTGTGAATTTTTAGAGCAACATCACAGCAATATTACTGACCAGACAGCTTTTGATGATTTGGAAAATCCCCCCCCCTCTCTTGAAAATGCTACGCTCTTGGGATTCACTTTGTAAAGTATTAGCTTCAATATGGAGTTATTTATCACTAAATACCGATGTAGTTTTACACTATTTTTGTTACAACTGTGTGCATTGTAGGAGGTGTGACTTCTCATCGTGCCCTCTAAGACTGTAGAAAATGAGTCTGCAGTCATTTAAATCAGCAGCAACTAGGAATTCTAAACTGGTATATTGTTGACTCAAGTATAGATAGCACAAAAGAACTAGTAGCTAACTTGAAGCCAATATATTGGGCACTATGGCCACGTTGGTAGCGGGTTTTATTCCATTAAACTACCATAAAAAATAGTGAGCCTAATTGCTAGCAGGGCCTTGTCTGCAAGGCATAGCTAGCAAACAGGCTCAGGTTCCCAAAACGAACATAAGTAATGGTAAAAGCTCAATGCTTGTGAGATCTGGCTATAAAGATGATCTCATGTATAGATAGTACAAACGTGCTAGTAGTTAACTTGAAGCCAATATATTGGACACTATGACCATGTTGGCTGTCCATGGCTTCTAGCAATAAGGCTCACTATTTCTTATGGTAGTTTAAAGGGATAAAGCCCCCTACCATTGTGGCAATAGTGCCCAATATAGTGGCTAAGTTAGCTACTAGCTCGTGCTATCTATACTTGAGTTCATCTTTATAGCCACATCCCACAAGCATTGTGTTTTTAACATTACTTACGGTCAGTTATTGATTCAATTTTAAGTTGAATGTGTTTGGCACGAATCCTTGCATAGTGCTACCAGATTTCCCAACCATCCACGATTTTTGGTCACTCTCTTAGTGTTGAACCATTCTTTGCCAGCAGCCATCAACTCTTTCTCCACCATTCGCCTCCATGTCAGTGCTGGTCTTTCCCTCCTTTGCCTGTCTGGCTTCCTATCCATTACTTTCCCTCTGATGTAGTAGTCTTCCTTCCCTCCCTGCCCCAGCTAAGTAAGCCACCTTTTCTTAATGGTTTCAGTTCTTCGACATTGTTTTGTTCTCCTTATTTCTCTCCACTTGACAATCAAATCCTCCTTATATGCTGGTGGTGAAATGCATTCACGTTTTTTTGCCATCTGCTAACTTCATTTGTTTCGTTTCACTTCCATAAAGCGCATCAGATAGGACTATTGCTTCATATATTATACTGAACTAGGTCTTGAGGTGCAGGTTTTGCGTTGTTCTTACTGACAGCAGCTGCGTTCTTGTCCCTTTTCAACGTTCTTTCTCGAGGAATTGGAGCACTTACACCAACAAACAACAGATTTCGAATGATGACGATTCCCTCGTTATCAAGACTGTATTGTACGTACATGTATTACGCACTTTGTACTTTGTATCGGTGACAAAACAAAACTAGGCTGCATAAAAGTAGCAGAAATTTCTGTGCTTCTCTATTAGTAATTAAAACGATTGAAATAAAACTAATAACATGTTTTTAAACTGTATCACATAGCTGCCAGGGTTTTTCAAAGTGACACTGCTTGCAAAGGCAGCCCAAGCTCTATCTATGAACCACACACAAATAACGCAATATGGCGTCGAATTATAAGGGTTTGAATAGGATTTTCTACAAGACATTCATGGAGGCAGTTAAAAGTAACAACTCTCAATAAAAACAGCTTACCTTATTCCATACATGTGTTGTTTGCTCCTTGTGGGGTTATTATATCGATTTAACTTGATTTGCACACAAATTAAACAACACAATATAGTGTCGAATTATAAGGGTTTGTAAGGAATATTACTGAATCTTGTAAAATCGTTGGACAAGAAAAAAAAATTGACCTCTGCAGCCTGTGGGCAAGGACCGTGAGAGAGGAAAAAATGCAAAATGGTCAGTAATCCTGGACAAATGTGCAGGAATCTCCTCAAAATTCAGATGATCAGCATTTTTTTTCAATGCAGCTTGACTTCATGTTTTGACTGCTCATGTTAAACTGCTCACAGAATAAGAACAAAATTAATTGAGGCTAAAGAAGGGTTTCTTATGGTAAGTATTTCCTATATTTTATGTCTTAATTTTGCTGAATAAATTCAAACCAGATTTTATCAGACTGTCAACACAATTCAAACCTGTATAATAGAAACGTAAACTTTGATAACATTACCTGGGAAGCTGCACTTCCCGATGGTATCTTTTCCTCCTTCAACCTTTCCCTATCAAAATACGTCTTCATGTTGTTCCATGTTGACAATATCTCCTTCTCACTGTACTTCCCGTCGAGCTCTTCTTCCAGTTGTTGAAGAAGAACCTGACATTGACAATGAAAACAAGTTTCCATAGTTCCACCTTGATATACGTACACTATTTTATTTTAGCGAAAAACTTATTTCCACTGCAGGCAATTGCAACAACTCGATCGGTAATTTAAAAAAAATGTTTTCCGGTTAGTTTGCTACGGGAGTTCTGAAAATAAGGAATATATTTTCAATCAAAATAATCAAATACCTGTCGCCTATGCTTGTCGTGATAATCTTTCAATTTATGATTCCAAAAAGATGGATGCTGGTGGTAAAAGTTAATAACAGTACGGCGCTCCTGATCGCTCCACTCGCCGGCCTTGCTATTGAGCCGGTCCAGTAATGGTTTAATAAAAAGCATCGGCCTGTAGAACTTCCACTGTGAGTGGTATTCATCTGACTCGTTTTCTTTTTTAATCTCTCTCAACATTGACGCCCGCAACGACTTCCAAACAGCTACAAGTTCAGCAGACGTAAAATTGAAACTTGAAAAAGTTTCCTCCAATTTTTTCATCGCATCGTCTCGCTGATCTTGGAAACTTTTTCGAGACAACTTCAAGGATGTGTCCCACAAAACAGAATTATGGCTGTAGAATTCTATCAATTTTAGCCTCTGGTTTTCGTCCAGACGCCCATTTTCTGGGCGAAAAACAGAGGCTGTTGCAATTTCTTCAACTTCTTTTTCGCTGGACGCCATCTTGTTTGTTGACAAAATCTTCACAACGCGCCTGTTTCAAACCGGTTTGACCAGTTTTGGGAACAATGTTGTGCTAAAAGTTGACGTGTGGGGTGTTACACGTAACTAATTGCAACAAAGTTCGCGCAACATTGTGAGTTTTTGAACACCGTCCGAAAACTTGCAACATGATACCGCAACAAATTTTATGCCAAAAATTGTAATCCGCGCCATGTTACACGATGTCAATTTTTCGAAAAACAATGTTGCGCTAAAAATCGTTACCTCGTGTAACATCACCTTAACGGTTGTAAACAAACAACCGGTGGCCCACTTCCCTTCTCAAAAGGCGGCAAAATTCGGCGCACGTCCACATTTTTCCCGCTCAAACGAAACCCGAATACAAACGGCAAGGGAAAATGGAAGAGAACAACACATCAAAACAAAATTCTAAAATACGTCAGCTTTACACTCAAACATTAGTCAAATGAGTCAACAAAATTGGAAAAATGAACAGAAGACTGTCTATTGTCTAAAGCCCGTTGTGAGAGTTAAAGTAGATGAAGTCCATCAACTATGAAATTCACATATTTTCGAAGTGGTCAAGGATTCAAATGTTCAGAATATTGAAGCCTGTTAAATAAGATACTTGCATATAAATTTGTTTTTTAAGAGCAAAACTTAATGATAAACAAAAGTTCGAAACGAGTGTGGCCGCCTGAAAAGCGATTCGACACAAAAACCCAAATAAACAGAATTTGTTTCAAATTCTACTTACGACGTTTCAGCGACACTCGTGAAGAAATAAAACCAAATATTCTTGAAAAAATCTACTTTGCCTTCCCGACACAAAACACTCAGTTACGCTTATAAACTACGTTTTCTGGCAAACCGCTCTCCATCAAGGCGGATGCAAGTTCTTGATTTCGTTTTAACCTAGGCGCGCAGAGCACTTTGGGAATTTTGGCCGCTGGCCAAACGAATTGCTCGAACTTTAAAAAAATCCTGTCTTAAATCCTCATATGAAACCGAATAATTGACTCGATTATTGTCTCATAGAACGCTTTTCGAATTTTTACCCAATGTCTGCCATTTAGCTAAACTCTATTTCAGTTTAAAAATCGATGAGTAACTAGGGGGCATAATTGGAAAGTCAAAAAAGGACGTTCTCTGGTAAAAAGTTTTAAAAATACTAAGCTTTCGATTTCCAGTCTGCAATCTTTAAAAAGTAAAACTGCGAAGCCATTTTGAGAGTCTGAAGGATCTGTCCACTTAAAGAACATTCCCACCAGAATGACTTCAGAGGTCGATTTCTTCTTTAAGATGTTCGATTCAATTTCAGTTGCTTCAAAAGGCAGCCCGAATATCTGTGATCATGCGTTTGTTTTGAAAATAATAAACCGAAAATGCACTAATTACTGATGAATCAAAAGCTTAGTGCGATTAATAAACCCTTGTAATAGTACATTAAGTTATTTTTAGGTTGTAGAGTGCGACTGTAAAAATCGAATTAGACTAAGCTCCATATAATAATTGTTGCTATAAAAATTATAGATGAATGATGCAGATTTATCCTTGCTAGACCAAGAAGAAGTTACGGCAATGCTGTCTGAATGTGGTCTCCCATTTGCCTTGACAGTAAGGGCAGGTTTCTTAGCTTTACAGATAATACTTATGTTTGATTAGAGTTTTAATTTTTTTTTTGACATTTACAAATCTATGCACCAACTGGTGATCAATATTGTTTTGTTTGCACTAATAATGAGAATCAATGCAATTGTGCAAATTGATCTACCAGCCAGCACTTACGCAAACAGTTTGGTCTGGATAGAATTGTCATTTTTTGAGATAATGAGAAAACTTAGCTCTAAGAGTTGTGCATATAGTCCCTTTAAAAAGTTAATTTTATTTTGTAAACTCCAACTAAAATAATATGTGACCAGCTAATTGCTGTATTTAAAACTTTCTTATTTTGGTTTAAAGTTTGTTTTGTTTTCATTTTACTGATACTTATTTTCACTTGGCTAATTAGGCTCATGTCTTAATTAGTTGCTAAGAGCGATGCGCAGTGCTTAGAGTTTCGCCAACTGGATGTTTTTGTTGCTCGTAAGATACTAGATCTTCAGCAATGTCCCGTTCAGTTGCTATCTTTTTTAATTTTTTTATTCAGTACGACTGTGTGAATTTGCAGGACTCTGGACGCTAGTTTCCAGTCTCTTTATTATCGCCTAGCTCGAACAAGTACTAACAAATGCGAAACTTGACTTGCTTGAGAATCACAAGTAGACAGCATTGCACTCTTGCTGTGTTTTAGAGCATATTCTACAGTTCTACCGTTTCTAATTACTGATTTCAGGATCAAATTCTAAAGATGATCGAAAAATTCCACTGATGCTTTAAAAAATCTACTATAATGCTAGCATTATGTTTGAATGCTCGCAGGTTACTATAATGCTCAAAAAAAAAATGCCGTCATAATTTACAAAGGCCTATAGGGTAGGTACAAGTCGCGCGAATCACTTACCGTAAAATTTTGAAGAGTATTCTTTGAAACCATTCTCAATCATCCAAGTCTTCACTTGTTCTAGCGACATCTCCATGTTTCTAAAAACCCTACGAATTAAAATCCTGCTTCAATGTATAACGAAAGCAAATGAGGACTACCGCAAGGATAACGCTTTTGCATTTGCCGCTATTTTGTCACCCGAGTAAAATTGTAGTTCTTTGGGTGGAGGGGTAAACACTATTTTTCAAAGAACCAGAGTCAAAATATACAATCGATCACATATAAAACCATCTTTATAGTTTCACGCTTGGCACGCGCGCATTGATTTTGGGCAGGGGAAACCGTCGGAAAAGAAAAGAGCAAGAAATATTTGCTAAGGGGGGAGGGGATCGGTACTCTTTTGTAGTTGTTATCCTATTGTTTTTAGCGGCTTTCCTAGCATACATGGCGGTCATTGTGAAGAGCACATGGAAGAGAAGAAATGTTTGGTTTATCTGCTTTCGTTTGGTACCAAACTTGGTAGGTATTTCGCTATATTTTCTTTATAAATAAACGTGGGAATATTGTTTTTGTAGTCGAACTGGCCTGACAAACATTTTACTGTCAATTTGTCTAATTTTGGCTTCAAAAGACTTTAAATATCGTTATAGTTGGACCTATTTAGGAAAAGTTTCCTGGGCATCTTTGACTCGGGAACAATCCTATGTTTTTTATTTTTCCTTTCTTTTCCTTTCGCGCGAGTTATTTGGGTTAGATCAACCAAGTATTTTCCAATTCCTAAGAAACATGCCTCTCGCGAAATCAAAGAAGTATGTGCGATTTAGTGTGGGCGCAATGATGAAGGCGAGGAGAAAAGCCAAGGAAGAGGAAGCCATTGGACACAAATCTTCAAGATTTAGAGAGGATAGTCGATGCAATTGCTGCCAAGAAAAGGAGACTTGAAACGAGGGTAAGTGGTTGCTTGAAATTTTGTAGTTGGAATAGACACCATTATAAACTTAATACATGATAGTGTAGTTATGCAGACAAAAAATGTATTTTGTAAATAATGTAATAACTAGTTAGATAAATTATGTATTTATTTCTGAATCACATACTTTAGGTTTATAATATTTTTTGATCAGTTTCCCACAGACTAATAAATTTTCATATCTGGAACTGATGTATACATAAACAATACATTGATTTTGATCTTGATTTTTTTACAAAATAAAAAAATTGCAAATACTGTTGTATACATTTTGTAAACATTTGACTGGTTTCCAATCTAGAATAGTTGTTTAACCTTCAAAAGAATATGTTTATCCCAAATGAGGCTAGTAGTAGTAGTAGGACTAATTTTGAATATAGACAAAAGAATACTAAAATCGCCACCATTTTTTCACAGGGTCTATGGATATTTTCAGTTGCACAGTGTTACTATGGTTTCTTAATTTTTTAAAATACATTGAATGCAACAAAAACTTGGTAGGCTTATACAGAAATATTTATTTTGGATCATATAACATATACTTTGTGTTGCTTTTTGTATTTAATATGGCACATGTAAATAACGATAATTGCATTTTTTTCATTTCGACATAAAAATTATTGCCTTCTGTGCTGCTGCAGGTGGCAGATCTGGAAGAAGCCGTAGCGCATTTGGAAGAGGAAAAGGAAAATCTTTTTATTAAGAAGCAGCAACACTCAGCAGCGGTTATAAAGCAGAAGTAAACCAACCTGCAATGCTGATGGTACTATAGAATTATCTAGGAGAACAGTGTCAAAGCGGTGAACTTTGTCAATGAAGGAAAGTCCAAGAAATGACAGACATTTAGAAAGGGTTAAGATCATGTCCTGTAATGTGCCTCGATTGCTCCCATACCATAAAATGATGGAATATGTAAAGTCCATTGATATTGGTAGCATTGAAAATGTCAAAGATTTTTGTGAAGACCTTGCCGAGTGTTATAGACATTTATCAGAATGTCTACCTCTACTGGCATCATTCTATTTAAAGATGCCACAAAAGGATCTTATTTGGTTTAGTAATCAAGTCAACACTTTTCATGTGGTTTTAGGAGGGGACGGTGCACCCTTTGGTAAGGACAAGACTGCTTTTGCTTTTTTTGTCAGTTTTCTAAATAGGGGCAAGCATATCTTAAGCAGCACAGAAAATTTTTCTTACTTTTGGTGCAAATTGTGGAGAAACATCAGTTTCAGTTCAACGTTTTGTTAAATTTTTACTACATGAAATGCTAGAAATGGAAAATAGGTCATTCAGTGTAAATGGTTATACCGTAAAATTTACATTTTCAGAATTTTCCAATGACCTTAAGATGCTGGCTTTTTTAGCTGGTGAATTGCCAGTTAGTGCAACCTACTTTTCGACTTTTGCAAATGTGAACATAAAAAATTGCGATGAAATCTTTTTCACACTTGGAACAAGTGCCACCTGTAATTGGCATTAATGGGATTACTCCAAACGGATTGAAGTATCCAAGGCAGTGGCAACGGTTAAGTGTAAAGCTGAGAAGGAGAAGGTTACTGCCCGTACAAAGAGAAATAGAGTAACCACACTGATTCAAGAAAAAAAGAGTAGACAAGAGTTTGAGCCCTTAATAGGGCATTTTATTGATACAGTACACATTGAACCACTGCACATTAAGAACAACGCATGTCAGCAGGTCTTTAGAAGTATTCTTTATGAAAGTATTGCTAAATCAGGTCTTGCCAAAACTGTAACACAGTTTGATCATGTTCCTCAGGCTGCACCATTGTATAAACTTGTAACCTGCCTCCAGAAAAAGGCGAGATTATCTCGTCTTGCGAAAAAAGTTATCCGCTGGTTCAATGACACTAAGGGTTCCGGTAAAGACTTTCAGTACAGATTCACTAGGCAGGATTCAAGAATGTTCTTGCATAACTTCATCTTTGTGATTGATGCTTTGAAGCTCACTAGTGACAGTGAGAAACAGACTTTCTCACTTCATTATTTTGCATACACATGCTTACAGTTGAGGCAATGTGTGTCCATCTTTTGTAGAATTAAGAGTGTCAATTTGGAAAGCTTGAATCAGCTACGGCAACATTGCTCCAATTATTTTCGAGCAAATTGTTTGTTCACCAAATCTCTTACCCCCACAGTCTGGAATATTGGTCATCTTGTTCCAGCTCATGCAGAAGATGTGTTTGAGAAGTATCAGTTGGGGCTGAATGTAGTCTCCATGGAAGGGAGGGAGTGCAAGCATATGTCAATCAGAAAATCAGTGAAAACACAATCTTTGCCAAAAGATGGGAGCAGATTTTTAGACACGAATATGTCCAGTTGATCTGGTTAAGGGAGAATTGCCATTTCAAAGAAGAGAATAATGCATACAAGCATACCTACATTCCATTGAGAGTTAGCAATGGGGAGTCTTGTTTCTGTAGTTTTGAAATCACCCCCCAGCAACAAAAATGTTGCTATTGCACACATAAGTACAGGGCTCAGATGGAGGAAATTGTGCGACAGGGAAAAATTGTATCTTTGGATCCAAAAGCCTCAGTTTAAGCTTACGGTTAATGCAGTAATTGTGTTCCAAAGCGTGAGCTATGGTAGCTCAGTTTAAGCTTACAGTAATTAAAGTAATTTTTGTTTTTCATATCTTGAGCAAAATACAGTATTATACACTGTGAAACCAGTTGTAATTTTTATTTATTTATACAACAGTATTTTATATTGTGAAACCAGATGTGAATATTTATTTATTTATACAACAGTATTGTATATTGTGAAACCAGATACAATATTTATTTATTTATACAACAGTATTGTATATTGTGAAACCAGATGTGAATATTTATTTATTTATACAACAGTATTGTATATTGTGAAACCAGATATGAATATTTATTTATGCAACAGTATTGGATATTGTAAACAGGGTTGCCACAGTCCTTGAAAATCCTGGAAAGTCCTGGAATTAAGAAAAATGAATCCCAGGCCCTGGAAAGTCCTTAAATTTGGGTCATGGTCCTTGAAAATCCTGGAATGGGCCAAAAAATTTTTGAACTAAATGTGTGAAGCATTCAAGTTTTATTTGGTAGAGAAGGTCCTGGAATTGCTTAAAAAGGTTCTGGAAAGTCCCGGAAAAGTCCTTGAATTTCACATTCAGTAAATAGTGGCAACCCTGTGTATAACCAGATATGAAATTTATTTAATTTATTTATGCAACAGTATTGTATATTGTGAAACCAGATGTGAATATTTATTAAATTTATTTATGCAACATATCATTGAAATATAAATTATTTGCATTACATAGTTAGATTAAAGTCCCTATAAACTTAAGATTATTAATTTTTTTTTTTACTTTTTAGATTAAAACTGTTGTTTGTTTGACCGAGCAGGCCGGAGACTGGTAACCTGTCACATAAGCAGCAATAAGCTGTGTGGGTTTTGTTTGAAACTTTTAATTTTTGTTAAAAATTAATTCAAGGGAATACAATTTCTTTGATTAAAGTTATAACAATTAAAACTATTGTAGCAAGAATCCATATAATTTCAAGTGTAAAAAATGTATCAGGAAAAGCAAGAAACTGATTTCTTTTCTTTTTTACTATTACTTAAGGTTGCTACTTTTCTTCTAAAAGTTAAAAAAATAAGCTTTATAGGGACTTTAACTGGTTCGAGCAAATAAATGAGTGTTCAACATTTGGCAAATCTTTCCTAATTCTCAAACAGTGTGTACCTATTCTTGTAATTCTAGACTGTTTCACTTTGTGAGGTGGAGGTGGAATAATAATTTTGATGTTTGCAAAAATATTGTCTGCTTTTACCATGCCTTAAATTTCAAACATTGTCAAAGGCATATTATTTTTTTTAACTCTGGTTGATTTATCAATTCTAAACAGTTTCTGCCAATACCCTCGAAAGACAAAAATTCAAATGGTCCATGTCCAAGTTAATGAGTTCACATATTTGAAAAGGTTTAGCTATTTATAGCCAATATTGGCACCATTCCTGCAGTTATTAAAATTGATTAAAAAAACCTGCACTTCTCTCTCATGTGTACGCCTCTGGAGGTACTATCAAAAGAATTTAGGTCCCATACATGGGTCTGGCAGCCATTGTCTCTCAGCAACAGTCCACTACTATTACTTATATATCCAAATTGAGTGAGAAAGCCCATATCAACAAATAAAAACACCATGTTTTGATTTAGCATGATGCAGGTAGAATCCCAACCTAAGTCATACAGCCACTGTGTATCTTGTTAAGCGCATGCACCTTTAATTAGTGCAAGTACCACAAGTTGATTTGTTCAACAAAAAAGAGACCAAATATGAACTTCACAAATTATGCAGACTTTTCTTATGTAAGTATATCTGATGTGTACCCTATTGGCAGAAATGCTAAATTCCACTTGACACAAAAATAAAGTTCCTTGTTGTTGTTGTTGTGCCCTTAAAGCTGATCCCAATCTACACAAAAGTCAATGCACGCTTTTTTTTTATAAGAACGACTATAAGAACGAGGCTCAAATATTTGCCACAATTTAAGAACAAGTTCAGGCTGAAGCTTGATAACAAGGAAAGTTTTTGTGGTAGAAAATTGACAAAAACCTAGCGATACAGCATAAAACATAAAAACATTCACTGTAAGTGTAAAGACTGCTCAACAAACAATGAAGGTAGTTCGCCTCTAAATTTAGCTGTACAATAATGTTTTATTTTGATTTTTCTTCAATAAAAACCGCTCACAGGCATAAGAACAATTAAGAACAAATTGAGGCTGAAGTTGCCAAAATTTTAAGAACAACTGAGTCTCAGCAAAATGTACTGGTTCTTATTAAAGAAAAGCGTGTATACAGTTTATGAACAAAGTTTTGACTTACACAAGTCCAGTTAACGTTCAAGAACAATTTATGAACATAAATCAATAACAAAATGAACTAGTGTAGTTCGAGTTTCTCTTAAGAGGCATTGTCTGAGAAAGTGTTCCAGGTCAAAAAAGTGGAGGTCCACCGATTTCCTTCAAACTTGTGCCAGA
>JANCMA020198767.1:0-13346 GCA_024336925.2 Zoanthus solanderi | reverse complement strand
ATAGCCGAATATAGCCGCTGTCCAGTATATCAAGTATTACATCAAGTGGCTGAAGACCTCGACACAAATTTAAAAAAAAAATCACGGGGCAAACCTAAACTTGTGCCGCCCTTCGCTGCTGGCACAAGTAAAAATTCCAATTTGTATCCCTGGTTAGTGGGCTCATGTGTGGATCTAGCAGATTTCAAATGTGGTCAAGAAGCTGGTTCTAGTTCATGGTACACACTAGTGGGTTGTTTTGTTGATTAGACACACTGGAGCCAACATGGAAAACAAAACTAGTACTGTAGTAGGGGAGGGGACTTGAATGGATTGTCGCTGTCACAAATTGTCTTTTTATCTCCAGTAAATAAGATCTCTATTGTTTGAGTATCAGAGATTTAATCTCCTTTGAGATTCAGGTAACCAAATTTACTAAATATTACATAACACAGCCTTAAGTGATAAACGTGTTTTTGTTAGCTACTGAACTTTTATAACACGAGCTCCGGTAGGAGTGGCAAGTCGCAAGTTGCACTGGCTAAAGTGTGTTTCTAGGTTTACTTAAGTGCATGTGTAGAATGCACTAAGTGAAAATACATGGTTTAAAGTGAATCTCAACTGTCCAACAATATAAATCTCAAATAAGAGTTTTCCACAAATTGTGTCTACATCAGCAGCTCAAATTTGATAATTCTTTATGCATTATAATTCAGGCAAAGTGATTTGGTTTGATCAATGAATTTCCTGCGGGCCACCATCTTGAAATGTGATGTTGTTGCATTGCAGTACCAGACCCCAACTCGTTCATTGCTATTGTTTTTATCAAGAGTAGAGACTGGCACTACAATGCACAAACGTCACATTTCAAGATGGCGGCCCGCAGGAAATTCAGTGATCAAAATAAATCGCCTGGCGTGAACTATATATACAGAAAATTATCACATTGGAGCTGCTGATGTAGACACAAATTGAGGAAAACTCTTATTTGAGATTAATATTATTGGACAGAAGACGTTTCCTGTAAGTTATAATTGTTTATTGTAGATTTATTAAAGGATTTTTGCTGAATGTAACCATAAATATTTTAGAATCAAACATGGTCAGAAAATGTACAAGGGCTGACAATGGTCATAGTAGATCCACAAAACTAGTTTACAGCTAGTTAGCTTTCCACACTAAAAGATGTCAAGCACAGTTTAATAGTGTGAATTCTAAGACAAAATTTGTAAAAAAACAGAAGCGAATGGAAGTTTAACGATTTCGACAACATTCAAAATTAAGGTTCCTATGGTACAACAATACCCTCATTCTGCCTTGAATGGGACTCAAACCCACTGTTGAAAATTTCTTCTTTATAGACACACACTTTACTATAGCTTCAAAATTCTGCTTTATTTACAAATCATTTAACGTTTTATACTTTTACAAGGTAACTTTTATTCCCTAAAAAGGTTAAACTATGCTAAAGGAAACTAAATCAAGGAGTAGTTCGGCCAAGCCTATTTACGTAAACAAACATCTAAATCTGATGCAAAACCCGCATGCACGTTCACAACTCACACCGAGTGATGAAAAGTTGTGGGTCGCTAATCACGCTAATCTAGAGGTTTGGTCGTGACGTTGATCAAAATCAGCTTATGTAACAGTTATCACTTGTTTGTCAGTTAACACCTGGTATGATCATAGTTTTAAGAGTGTTTCATATTTACTAACTTAATTATTCTAAAAACACGCTACAAAAATGTTTCCGACATATGTTCATGTTAACTGAAAATCAAAATTAATACAGAAGTTTGCATTTTTTAATCAAGACAAAGAGGACACATTCTGTGATTAATTTGTGTGGTATTCAGTCTAAGTGATAAGCCATCATTGATGTTAACAGCCAAAAATCAGCTCACTTGATTAATTAAAGTGTACAACAATATCTGGCAAAACTTAAGCCAAATATTATCCAGAACAAAAATTCTTGACAAGTACAGTGCAAGTTACTTGCTGAAAGGATAAGTTTCAATATTTCTATTTTATACTTTCACAACTACATATATTATTATTCTAACCAATCATTGAAGACCTATAAGCTGCAGACATGTAAAAATGATTGCGTAAAGAACTAAAAAGTGTGCCAGCATCTTCAGCTGTAATTGGCTTTTAAAATGAAATAGAACAACAGCTATGGATAGATTTGAAGAACTACCTACAGAAAGAAAGAGTAGTCTTCGAAATGTGTAAAAGTGTAATTTTTATTGACTTCTATCAACACTAAATAATAAAGGTACTTATATTGATAATCAGCCTACAATTCTTTAATTGTTAGATGGTTAATACATTTTCTTGACTAAAGTTCAGTTTAGCATGAAACCTGCTTTATATTCTATCACTGATGACCTTCTGTGTCAGTTTTATTTGGGTCAGGGGTTTTTTTAATTGTTATAGGTCTTTAAGTTTTGTTTAAGACTTTGTAGTCTTTCATTAAGTTCACCTTCTTTGATACCATTTATCTAAGGTTAATTTCCCCATAGTTTGTACTTTTATGTGCTAGAGATAAGGTCGTTTTTCTCTTAAGGTATAATAAATATAACTCGAGTTGCGCCACGAGTATAGGCTACAATGGAGCCTCATGTTAAGATTACTTCTATAATTATATACATTGCTAAAAATGTGGTTTGTATGCCCTGTTTTATGCGAGAGCGAATAAAACTAAATGTACACAGGTATCCCGAAAAACGTTTCGCTCACGATCTGGTTTCCAGAATATTTGCCATTATAAGTGTGCCTTTGAGTCGCATTGCTGCGATAATTTGTTTCCCGAAGGAAATTTTCAGTGTGCCGAAGCACATTTTGAGTCAGATTGCTGTGATATCTGGTTTCCCGAAGGAAATTTTCATTGTGCCGAAGCACATTTTGAGTCACATTGCTGTGATAATTTGTTTCCTGAAGGAAAGTTATGCTCTGCCGAAGCAGATTTTGAGCCCCATTTCTGGGTGTATTAGTTCCCCTGAGGGAATTGAAGAACGCCATACTAAGTCCAGGACTGGTCTTGTGTAATATGCCAAGCGATGCAATCGAGCTTTTGCTGACAAACAAACCACATAAAGCACCCCAAAATCTGAAATATTCTTTAGAAATACAAATATAACAAATGCATAAAAAGTTGTGCCTATTTCTAGACACAAAAGAGATTGAATACATTGTAAAAAAATTATTCAAAGCAACTCACCTTCACAAGAGCTCCCGAAACAAAGCGAGAAGTGCGAAGAGAAAGCACATGGAAGGCTCCAATCGTTTATTGCTCGTGGGCTATTAGAATTCGATATAACTTCGTAATCCGAAATAATCCGATCCAATGCGTAACCAGAGCCTTCGTTCTCTTAGCCAGCGAGATCTCCTTGACGACGATCACGTGTTTGAATAACCGCTAGGAACGCCTGCTTCAATTGGAATGGTAACAACTCATTCATTCACGCATTCAAACCGATGACATAGTGACGAGAGGCCCTATAAGGCCTTTCGTCACAAAAATTATGAAGCATACAAAAATTTAACTTGGTGCTGTTGTTGTAGATAGTACAATATAAACAACTTAGCATCTGCATACGGACCATCATTTATAAGACGCATTGTTGTTCCTATGACATGTCCTGACTCCCGAGAGTCCACCAGCTTCACCTTATTGGATTCGATAAGAGACTGGAAAATCATAAGGCATTTGTCCAAAGGACAAGTATTGGTAGGTGTAATACCAGTACTTATCTGTCTATCCCATGATTTCAGTTGCTGGTCTGGTTGGCTGGCAGCTGATTTAGGATTACCGGCTGCACCACTGACTGAGAGGAGGAGTGCAATATCTTCTGCAGCATTGATTTCCTCTTAAAGATGTAAGTGCTGTTACCAGGAAAAAGTTATTCAGAATTGCTGATAGATCTTTGGAAATCAGATGACGCGTTTACAGCTAGAAAGCAGTGCAGGTGACTCTGGTGTTATGCATAGGATCACGCACATTCATGGAGAACAAAAGGTCCATTAGAATCAGTAACGATAATGAAGGTGCAATTGATTTTGCAATTACTATTTTTCATTTTGTTTATGTCTTCACATTTTAACTGCAAAACGAGGACTGATTATAATAAATGTGCACGACCTTTGAAGCTTTAATCTTCCCTAATATTTATATTATAAAGCTGATGATGTGGTTGTGAGACACTCAAAACTTCATTTACTTCTTTAGTAGTAGTTAAGTAGATGATTGATTTATGATTTCATCCCGCTATTTCAATCATTTCAATTAATTGATTTACATGCGATTTTATTTACTAAATATAATAATTTTCATTTACTAGGTGACGCCACAGTACAGTCATAAAGGTTTTGTTGGCATAACAACAGAAACAGAAGCTAGTAAGTTGTGATTTGCGTTGGGACTGGTAACAATTTCAATTTACAAATACGAGGCAACATAAGTTGCAAAATTTTTAACTAAGAACATAAGCTTTGCTTGCAATGAAACCTGTCTTTTTACATTAAAAAAAACGGTCGGACTTCTGACAAGCGGGTATTTCTTTGTTTTATTGGAAGGTAAGAAAATTAACAAGCAAGTTTGACATAAATAGACAAAACAATTTAAGAACATAACCGTAACTAAAGCCAAAACACAAGTAATATAAAACGCTATGCATTGTGATATTGGACTAATGCAATTTTTTCATTATGAATGGTGTGCTAATAGGTAACTTGAAGTCACTAATACGGGCATGAAGACCATGATGGTAGCGGGCATTGCCTCTTAAAACTACCGTAAATAAACGTGATCCTAAATTTTTGCAGCCATTGACGGCTTTTTCGGCATTTTTGGGCCTCATCAGCAAAGCAAAACATTCTTAGGCTCCCACAGAAGATAAACATTACTTTCATTCTGATTGGTTAATCTAATAGAGATCTATTTTCAAAAGTGGTCTATTATATAAACGCGCTTTTTTCCAATACAAACATATTTGCTACATATAAGTACTTCGTATTTAATACCTTCTGTCTGACTTATTGAGTGGTACTAAAACAAATGTCCTTTTGGTTTCTGAGTAAGAGCCTATCGGTCTTCAACGACAAGGGTTTTTGACGCGTATTTAAGGTCTATTTTGAATAGTAAAGGCTTTGAAACAAATTTGTGTCAATGTATACTGGTTCAGCATAACCTGCATAAGGAACTTTTTTCCCAAATAGTAATGCTTTAAAAACAAAACAAAGGTCACCCGTATTACAAAATTAATTTGAAAGATTTTTTTTAAATGTAAAAAAGTGTAGTGTAAAACTTTTGCAAAGTTGATTCAATCAGTATAAGAAGTAGTAGTAAAGTTTAATTCTTTAGTACTATAAAAAATGGAATATATGAAGTAGCACACTTTGTGTTCTTTGACTGCGCTTCCTTGACGAGCGTGTCCATTTTCTTTTATCAAGACTTGCAAACTGTGCTTTAATAGTATTAATAGTGTTTTCGTTTTTGGCTTCAGCTTTCTTCCTTTTACTTGCTCGTTCCCAATCTTTAAATACAATAATAAAATTCGGAAGCTTTTTGTCCATTTCTTTTTACTTTTTGCAGAATTTCATTTGTAAAGGAAGATTGGACTGAATCGAGAAGTATTAAATTGCACCGCGAACCGCAAAAGTTTGAGTATAGTGTAACTTAGCACTAGTGAAATTTAGATTATTCAGTTTT
This sequence comes from Zoanthus solanderi, assembly GCA_024336925.2. Taxonomy (NCBI): domain Eukaryota; kingdom Metazoa; phylum Cnidaria; class Anthozoa; order Zoantharia; family Zoanthidae; genus Zoanthus; species Zoanthus solanderi. The sequence continues at coordinate 7,654 of JANCMA020198767.1, read as the reverse complement.
AGTATTGTGAAGGGCCATGATAAAGAAACTCCTTTTGTTTAATAAGCAATGCGTTTTCACACTGCGACAGTTGTGAATATTGAACATTGTCAAGAGCCAGTACAGATTTTTCCAAACATATTTTAAAACTCTTTGGGTTTTTCAGATCCGTTTCAACGAATGTCCATTACCCTTTTAGTATCGCTCATATACGTTGTTCTTTTGCCAGGTCCAAATAGCAACAAGTATAAAGTGCGAAATCTTAATAGTACATGGATAGATCAAACTTTACTCGTTTCCTGGGAGAACCCACAAAGCAATAGTAAAGTGAAGCAATACAAAGTGGACTATGAGATGCACACACAAGACTCGATTGTGATGAAGGCTCATTATACAGTGAGTATTACCTGTTAATCTAGGAAACATATCAGTCATCAATAATCAATTTTTCATTGGTGCTCTTGTCTTTTGCTTTCAATTTTTGTAATGAAAATACTTGGAATATAAAAATATCTATCTAATTTGTTTGGTTGTGAAGGAAATACTACTACTGAACGACAATATCTGTGTTAAATGTCTCTGACTGATGCGAGTCTTTTGTTTACAAATAGACGCAAGCTTCTACACAATGGACGCCAAATTTGTATACTGCACATAGGGAAGCTGAGATAAACCGAGAAAGTAGTTTACCCACCTGTTTTTCTTGTTAATCAACTCCATTCTAGTTTTAACAATGGTTAAACTACTGTCTTTTGTATCAGTTTGAACATTTTTATAGAGCATGAAACTCGAATTTTGTTAATTTTTATATATATATATATAAAATTAACGGGCATTCATGATATTGACACATGAATACCTGTCGTATTTGACTATCTCTTGTGGAAAGAAAATTTAAGAAAAATGAGGGAGTGATTGCCTATCTCTTGTGGAAAAAGATAAAAAATGGCGGTAAAAGATGGCGGCTAAATTTGTAGCTCCGCTTATTTTGTTTTTTCTGGCGGCTTAACTCTATCAAAAAGCACCTAACGTACCTAATATTACATCTGGGATTAATGGCTTCGGTTTAAATATTACTCTTGCGGGAAATAAACCTATTCCAACTGGTCCTGAAGCTCTTCAACGGCGATCTAAAATCCAAAGAACCTCGAGCACATGGTTGGATCGAAGTATTAGGGGCGTTCTACTGTCTACGCTACTCTTATGTGGTGACATCCAACTAAACCCTGGGCCGAACTGGAAATATCCCTTTGGGGCCTGTTCAAAGCCCGTCAAAATTAACCAAAAAGGCATACAATGCGATGGTTGTGATTTCTGGTACCACACAATATGTTGCTCGATTAGTGATGAAATATACAACACCATGGCTAATACATCATTTTTCTGGTTATGCACCATCTGTGGCCAGCCTAGCTTCTCTGACTCAGAATTATCACTGGACTTACCTCTACACAACTCGTTCTCTCCTCTGAGTTCAATCTCGTCGGTTGTACCATCTGAATTATCTCCAACATTGCCCTCCTCTGCAATGTATACTCCAATATCACCACAGACAAATCAACAACCATACAATCGCAAGTCAACATTTAAATAGAAATGATAGCCACTTTATCAAAAGTTCATTTCCTTTAGTGTTGGGTAAAATTATAAAATACACGAAGTAAAACAAAACAAATAATTAAAAAATCTTGTTTATCAGAATTTGCATTACTTTAATTTTTACATTTAGTACGTGATTCCAAATGTTCTCTTTCACAGGCTTATTTAAACTACACCATCAATTGGGAAAGTGGCACGCAGCCAAAGTCGATCGCGTTTAAGGTATTGTTATCAGCTGAATGTTCATTAATGTTAAATTTTATTTATGCTTGATCCTACTAAGCTACTTTATCGAATATTTAAAAATGACAAAAACTTCTCGATAATTTAAAAACAATTTATTTCTTGGTATACATGTTGCTGGACATCGCAATTAAGTGGAGAGTTATTTGAGGTCACGTGCGGGATACTGCTCATAACATCAACCTGGAGAGAGTAAACATCATTGCGCACATAGACTGTCTCCTGTCATTCTTAGGGAGGATCAGAAAGGCCATAGTCATTTCGCAGAAGCGTCCCAGAATGAAACGCGACCGAGGATACCAGCTTTTTTACTATCTACCGAATTTTGCTCCAACCTATATAACATTCTTGTGGGTGGAAAGAATGTTCAATATTATAAACCAATTGCGATTCTGAGGCGATGATTTTGCATTATACTGCTAGCTAGTTGGGAGAAAATATATTTCATAATGGTGGATTGGCCTAGTCACAGAGCCAATATGAGAAATATATTTTCTTCAAACGCTGGCAGTATATAACGTGGAAACATCGGATCAGAATCGCAATTAGTTTTATATCACTGTTTTTGTGACGTAAAAAGATTGCAATACTAGCACAGCAGTGCATCGACTAGTAAACTGGCATATAAAGCGATACAAAAAACCGCTCCTTCTCTCAACAAGCAAACACTTAACAGTATACTGAAGCACTTTGTCCTAGAAATTAGAGATACAAGAAAGAGAAAAGAAAGTGAAGAATATGAACCTGGAATGCTCACTACTTACCGCAATAAGCTGTGAAGATATTTTTGGAAAGACCGGAGTCTGAGGCTGAAGCTTAGACATTGGAGAATATGAAGACCCGAAAAAAAATTTCTTCCGAACGGAAACAAATCTATTGGGAAAGGAAACCGCTGGTATGCCTTTGATCCGCTCCGCGACAAGGAAACAGCTTGAAAATCTCTGATCAAGTGGAGCAATTGATTTTAAGACGCCCAGCACTGAACGCCTTAATCCGGAGTGGTGGAATTACATCCAAATGTTGGGAATGCGAGTCACGAAAGAGCACCTTGACTGTAAACTCAGGAAAACTGTTAACAAAGGCTCGCACTTTACTTTCGGAGAGAGGTTAATCAAACCCGGAAATGATGAAATTGAAATACCAGGAACAAGAAGAACATATAGAAACACGATATTCGTCTTAATGGTGGAGAAAAAGATCCGTATCTAGCACTCAAAGAATTTATAAGTCACTGACAGAAGGCATTGACAACGTTTACTTGCAGGCAATCGATTCGCCGAAAACAACGTTCATACAAAAAAAAAACTCCGTTAAAGAAGGAAGGATAGACTACCATAGAAAAAATTCTAGTACCTGGATCTTAGCAGGGTGGAAAGCATACTTCACTCACTTGTGCTCAGTGGCTGCACAAAATTTTATTAATATTCTGGTCACTTATGACAGTACGTCAGTAAACAGAAAAAAACATTTTGTGTTTTTAAAACAATTTTGTTGTGTTACTCTTAGCAGTTTTTGACAGCTTTTTTTTTTTTTTTGCACAATTTATTGTATTTGAACAGCATCAACTGCTGAGTTTTCAAATGTAGCGGTTTACCTGTGGATTTTTATCCCATTCCTTTGTATTATTACTAACTTTTTAGTCAGTCCACTGGTTTTTAACAAGTGCTTTATAGTTATTTCTGAGGTGTATTTAATAAAAAAGACAAGAAGATGTTAAATTTGCGACATGTTTTTCATAAATTGAATGGCAGCGGGTCAAGAGCGGAAGGTACACTGTTCCGTTTCACCTAAGTCCTAATTTAACCCTATTCCTATTGGGAGGAGGTCGAAACAACCCCCATCTCGGTTTTTTAGACAACTTTTAAACGGATGAGAATTTTCACCCAAAACTTTTTGAATTTTCCTAAACTTTATCCAAGTATAAGATATTACAAAAGTGTATTTAAAAAAAATTGATTTCCATGGAAACGGTAGTTTTTAAAAGGTAGTGCAAAAATTACTAATTCTGAAATTTCTACTTTGCAAGTTTTTTCATGTTTCTTACTTTTATTAATATATATTACCTAATACAAAGGATCCGAATGCTTTATTTTAAATTTTTGTTGCCTAGCAATCGCTGATAAGGCCTTAGCAACCGTTGCTAAAGTAGCCGAAAGAAGTGATTTTAGTGTAGTTAGGATCAGCGAAAAAGGATGGAATAAGCAAAATTCGTTATTCACAACTATTTAACTACTTTCTCAGTCTCGATTTTTTCAAAACTTAGCAGAATTTTTGTTGGAAAAATATAGCCAAATAACTTTTAAAAATAAGATGAAGTCAGAAACACGTTTTTGCTGATGTCAGGATTTCTAAATGTAATTTCAAGAATTACATAACTTCTACAATGAAATATAAATCCAGTTTAGTAGTTTTTCTACATTCGGGAAAATACTTTGGACTTACAAACAAATAAACAATGTTGCCAATTTTAAGGACAATTTTGATGACGTCACAAAGAAGCGCTGACGTCAGCGTAATGATATTGATATGAAAATGTTTGTATAATGATGGTGAATATCCCTGCCAAGTTTCATCGACGTAGCTTTAGTGTTTCAGGAATAAGGGAGGGAAGCTTGAAGCAACCCTCCAGTGTTACGGAGCCTCCGAAAAGCCCAGTGTTTATAAGGTAAAGTGCAAAAAATATCCATCAGCCAGTCACGCACGTTTATTCTGAGCCGGCCCTCTCCCCGAATAAAATGTTAGCTGTATCATGACTCCAAAATATTGTCACAACATTATTTAGAAAAAGGTTTAACTCTTTCTCTTTATATAGGTAACCCCAACGTTTGATGACCGACATATCACCGGGGCAGTAACATCAAGCAAAGCTTGTAAGCTTCATAAAAAGAAAATTATTTGTCTATGTTTATATATTTGTGCAATAAGTACCTTAGTAATGTTTCCTTTGACGTAATTAAATGGTAGCACACGGTAGAGTAGAATGCAATGTATTGCGATCGGGTAGGATAGCACTGAATGGAAGAAAAACGCATTTTAGCTAGGTTATAGTCTTCCGTCAATGGTAAAACTGATTTTGAATAAGGTAGAAAAAGCTGATTGTGGGGCAAAAAAAAACAATTCATTCAAATAACTCCTCTTATTATTTTTTTAGACTTTGATGACAAGTGTATTGTTAGAGTGAGTAGCAGAGGTGAAAAACAAAAGGAAAGATGCTTGAATAACGGTGTCTGTTACAGTAGATCTAACGACTATAACTGTAAATGCACCAAGGAATTTACTGGAAAGAGTTGCGAAATAGGTAGGTCGTATACTGTTGTTATACGGGTGAGACAGCTATGAAACCATTCTCGTAAACTACTTTTTAGATAAAAGTACGTCTCCTACCTAAGAAAATTGAACTTTTTGAGCTCTATATCTTACACCAGTACAGTACTATCATTAAGCCCTAGCTTAAAGGTTAACATTGATTGTTATAATTATACATGCATTTAAAATAATTGGAGAAAAATCTACAGTTTCATCTCGGCAACGCTTTTGTTACAAGAGATTGTTGACCCATTCCAAAAAAAAAGAAACACTTAATATGACAGTTTAACTGATTAAGACGTTTGGTTTAATTTTCCAAACAAAACCAATTGCTCTGGCTTAAAAAGCCGTCATGCTTGCTTGAGTCTTCTTCATTATCTATCCCAGAACGCTAATCGCGTGTAAACGTTAACTTGATACGTCCTGCTGTTTTGTTTGTTGAGAAGAATCCAAGTGATTAGTTTGCAATTTAGAGGAATATCTTTAGGTTTCAATGAGATAAGCGGTTTGGTTTCTAAACCAATTGTGTAGTTTATCATTTTAGAGGAATAACCACAAGTCTCAAAGAGATGAGCAGTTTGGGTTCTACGCCAAGTGTTTAATTTATTATTTTGGGAGAGTAGTTCTAAGTATCAATGGGCCGAGCGGTTTGTTGACTACGCCAAGTGCTTGTAGTTTTTAAATTTAGGAGTATTTACAGTTTTTGTACAACTTGATATAAATTAGAACTATGGTTCCCTTTGTGTTAATTTCATGCATGGTATTTTCTATTCCATGCCAACAGGTGTGCGAGATACACAGGTTATTAACTTAAAAAACCAAAGAGTAGGAGAAGATCAGTTGAAAGTCTACTGGGATAAACCGAAAACACAGGCAGAAGTATTATATTATGAAGTAAGCTACAAAATAAAGAAATCAGATGTTGTGGAGGAGAACGCCGTTAACACAGTAAGTTCTTTTCGGGCCCTTCTGCATTTCCCTTTAGTTTTGATTCCGTATTTTTGCTATTAGTATTTAAGAGTTCTATTCAGTGATCCATTTCTTCCAGTTTTTTATTTTGTTTGAACTTCTCAGTACTCAAGTTCCATCGAAACCGAATCCTTGTTAGTGATTTTTTTTTCTAAAAGCATATGTAATGATTTAGATTTAGAAATTATCATTTTAAGGAATGTATAAAAAGTCAGGATTAGTACTGATATGCTTAGAAAAAAACTTAGCTTACATCACCGTTTTTCGCTATCTTCCAAATCGACATATGCTAACGTAAACCTCTCGTTCAACAGACGAAACTTAGTGTTATCATTAAGTTAGAAGAAGAAGGTGGAGCTGGCCGTTTGAAAATCCTTTCTTATAAAGTGAGTAATAATAAATTTATTCAATAACTTTATTTCCATAATATAGAATAAAATTTTTAAAAATATCAAAAAAGAATAAAACTATATATACAATATTTCTATTAAAAATTTATAAGTTTCATTAAAAACGGATGATTAAAAAATATATTAAAAAAACAAAAAACACTCTAACATAATTCAAAGTCATAATAATATGATATAAAACGATAGAGCTTTGTTTTCTTATTTACACGATAGTGATATATATACAAAAAGCTAAGTTAAGCGGGCTGTAACTTTATCTACTGCAATGTCTATATTATTATAATAATGATAATAATGATAATAATAATAATAATAATAATAATAAACTTTATTTAACGTGGGTAGAAACACTTAGCTGAAGCTGTTTTACAGGTTTTCCACAAAATAATATTAAAAAAATAATATATACATGAAAATGTAAAAGTATGAATAAAATATCTAAGATCTAAAACTACAAAACTGATAACTAAAATTTAATGTTCCTCACTTGTTTAATAAATTGTAAGCCTCCAGCTTTTAAACGCAATTCATTTGGAATACTAGCCCATTGTTTTACGGCGAAATATTTAAAAGTTTAAACCATGCTTTGTAGCATTTACTTTTGGCAGTAATAGCATATTATTGCCTCTTAAATCGTACTTGTTATTTCTCATTTTAACGAGTTCCTTAATGCATGTGGGAGCGGTGCCTTGAAACATCATTTGATACTATACGTCCTGAAAACGTTTAAAAAAACTACCGTTTGGAAAACACGTGGCGTGGCTTTTTACTAACAACCTACTGTTTGCAGATAGCAGTTGATTACAGTAGCTACTCTGAACGCAGGATTTCCAATAGTACAGTAGTGTCGAGAGTTTTTCTAAAATATGTATAGTGCACTTCTTTCTGTATGATAATTTTCAAGTATAACTAACACATACGAGGAAGTAGCTAAAATGGGTACTAAGGCCACTTTGGTAGCATGCATTGCCCCTTGAATCTACCGTAAAGCTATATTAAGCTTAAATGTCAGCTGCCATGGACAGCTGTTTCGGTGTTTCGGGCTTTTTAAGCCTCATCAGCATGGCATCTCTCATGTCCAATACACACCATCTGACACGGGTGGACATAGCAAAAGTCGGACCGTGTCAGGTCGTGAAACACTTAGA